>ML814233.1:124740-135212 GCA_009831015.1 Picea engelmannii | reverse complement strand
GCTTCTCCAGCTTGTCATCCAGTTGCTTGAGACGCTCCTCTACTGGGATGGGGCGACTGGAGCTTGCTGCCATTACCTCTTCTCCTGAATTTGTTCCCTTGAAACTCCTCCTTCTGCTCTGGGCGTGAATGAACTTGAACTGCACGTTTGCTGGGAACGAGACTGGATTTATGCGTGGAGAGCCTCCCGTAATCATTCTTTCTGTTGTGCAGGGCCCGAGAGGTATGGGCGTGGGGTCACACTTATCCTTTGGAAGGTGATTTGGTCGCTTGATCACCTGCGTTTTGATTCCCTCAATCCAGCGTACAATCATGAGCCCTGACGCGAGCGATTCATGATCCGTCCTTGCTCCCGAATTTGAATCGGTACTGGGCATTGAATTACTCACGGGAGATCCACCGTGGACTGGTGCTCGTTGACCAGTGTATGTCCTGCATCCATCTCGACTCCCTTGTTGGCTTCTAAGTCTGCGTTTTGATTTAACGCCCTTAGAACATGGAAGATTTGAAACGAGTCCAATCCCTTTAACAACAGTCGAATTTTGGCTAAAAGGTTGTTAAGCTTTGCATTTTGGGTTGCTTTGGAGAGCACGATGGCTTGGATCAGCAATCGGGAGTCCCCAATGATTACTAAGTCCCGGATGCCGTTGCTTTGAGAGTGGCAAAGCCCTTGCCAGAGCGCCATTGCCTCTGCATGATTATGTTACCACTACAACAGGTTGTTTATACTCCAAACGTGGCAATGGATCCAATGCTATGAGCTGGACGTTACTCTGTCAAATGTTATCCAATTGGAACTCCGTCAAACTTTACAAATGGCGCACTGCTAGTCGTGAACCCCGCCAAATGGAACAACACATGTTTAACCATGCACCCATCTTACAAGTGTTAAGAAATGTCACCATGCCTTGTAATATTGGTTGGTGGTTTTAGTTTTTCGCACCATATGACATAGCATAGTGTATGGTTAAGTTTGAAGTCATTTTATCTCTATTTTGTTTTTTAACCATATATCAAGACCATTGTAAATGTGGTTAAATCTTGATTCTTACCCAACTGAGCATTGCATTGCCACTTCACTGCCATTGTGCCATTTTTCTCCTTTATTTGGATTAGTGTAACTTTCATGACGAATGACCCCCTGGATCAATGGCCGATGACCTACATCGGCATGGCGATGCTTTGCAGTGTGCAAGCCACCATAGATCCAATGATATGGAGTGATGGTGTCGTCGGACGTAAGACATAGGAGAGCTCCCAATATTGTTGGAAATGAGATGGAGATGCGTTGGAATTTTGACACCCATAAAATAAAGTTAAAAAAAAATCAAATTGCATTGGATATAGGGAACAGGTTGAGGCAGATGTAGATGACAATGTTCTCAATATATGATGATATAGACAATTAGGATTACAGTTTCTATTGTTGCATAAAACCCTAATTCAAACTCGTTAGAGCCTCCACAACTAAAAATGCATAGTCATACTTAAGAGATACATGTTTTTCTTTTAAACTGTAATTTATGCCCTTGTGCAAAAATGCACACCAAGCTTCACTAAAATGCACGCCCAAGTCTTAGCAACACCCAAAATTCCAGTGGTTCAAATTTGTGAGGGTGTATTATATAATTTTACACCTGTCTACATATTTATATTTTCATTTGCAAACATAAAAGTGGTTGTTGTGTAAAAGGGGCAAATTCTACCTTGTAAATTGAGACACCAAAAGAACAGAAAGTGACCTAATGGAAATGCATGCCCATGCTTCTCTATAGTTCCAATTTAGTGATCTAGGATTTGGGGTGAAGTTAATAACATTCCAAATATATATATATTTCATCCAGAGTGCTTTTTAAAAGGACTAAGGACTTCTACCTTGAACCAAGATTCAAGACCTTTTGTAAAATGAAGGGTAAAACCATCTTACTGTAAAACCTCCAAATTGAGTGGTTTAAATTGTGAAGTTTTAATTTCATCATTTTACATCTATTCATACTTTAGATGTGAATTTTGAAACCTAAAACCCTCTAGTGTGAATAAAGTCTAAAACCTTCCTTGTAAATACAAAAAAAATGCATAAAAACACACGAAAACAAAGAATAATGAGAAATGCACGCCCTTGGAAGAAAAATCCATGTATGGTGTTGTTACTTTACAATTACAAGACTGTGGATTTGTGGTAAATCCTAAATAATGCATAATAGGGTGATTTGTGCCCAGAACTTAGTAAATGTTTGAAATACACATGAATCTTTGGCAATTGTGCAAAGACACTAACTAAAATGGAAAATGGGTACTAATGACTTGGGTCCATGAGCTCAATGAGGTAGGAGCTTGTACAACCACATCACACATATGCTAGTCATTAGTTTCATTTCCATTGCAAAGACCTGCAGAAATCATAGAAAATACAAGGTTATATGACTGAATATTAATAGTTAAATAAATAAAAAGACAAATCAACATGTACAACACCTAGAAATACTAAAATGCAATACCCGAATCAGAAAAATACTTGTTTTGATTTTAATATTTAATTTATGCCATTGTGCAGAAATGCATGTCAGGCTTAACTAAAATGCACTGACCCACAATTTGAATGATTCAAGTTTGTGAGGGTGTCTTAGATAATTTTACACCTCTCAACATATTTAGATTTTTATTTGCAAACATAAAAGTGTTTGTTGTGTAAAAGCGGCAAATTCTACATTGTAAATTGAGACACCAAAACAATAGAAAGTGATATAATGGAAATGCACGCCCATGCTTCTATATAGCTCCAAATTTAGTGATCTAGGATTTGGGGTGAAGTTAATAATATTCCAAATCTATATATTTCATCGAGAGTGCATTTTAAAATCACTAAGGACTTTTACCTTGGACCAAGATTCAAGATCTTTTGTAAAATGGAGGGTAAAATCATCTTACTATAAAATGCACTCCTAAGACTCGTGTGACCTCCAAATTAAGTGGTTCAAATTGTGGAGTTTTTATTTTATAATTTTACATATATTCATACTTTAGATGTACAATTTTAAACCTAAAAGCCTCTAGTGTGCGTAAAGGCTAAAATCTGCCTTGTAAATGCAAAAAAAAAAAAAAAACATAAAGGGAAAAATGCATGAAAATAACGAATAGTGAGAAATGCATGACCTTGGAAGAAAAATCCATGTATGGTGTTGTTAATTTACAGGTTATATGACTGTGGATTTGTTGTAAACACTAAATAATGCATACTAGGGTGATTTGTACCCATAATTTAATAAAGTGTTGAAATACACGTGAATCTTTGAAAATTGTGCAAGACACTAACTAAAATGGCAAAATGGGTACTAACTACCTGGGTGCATGAGCTCAATGAGGCAGGAGCTTGTACATCCACATCACACACATGGTAGTTGTTAGTTTCATTTCCATTGCGAAGACCCCCTGGAATCATATAAAATACAAGGTTATATGATTGAATATTAAGAATTAAATAAATATCAGACAAGTCAACATGTACGACACCTAGAAATATTAAAATTCAATACCTTAATGAGCAAAATACTTGTTTTTCTTTTAATCTGTAATTTATTCCCTTGTGTAGAATTTGTACGCCAAGCTTCACTAACATGCACGCCTAGGTCTTAACACACCCACAATTTGAATGATTAAAGTTTGTGAGGGTGTCTTAGATAGTTTTACACATGTCTACATATTTATATTTTCATTTGCAAACATAAAAGTGGTTGTTGTGTAAAAGGGACAAATTCTACTTTGTAAATTGATACACCAAAACAATGGAAAGTGACCTAATGGAAATGCACACCCATGCTTCTATATAGATCCAAATTTATTGATCTAGGATTTGGGGTGAATTTAATAACATTCCAAATCTATATATTTCATTCGGAGTGCATTTTAAAAGGACTAATGACTTCTACCTTGAACCAAGATTTAAGACCTTTTGTAAAATGGAGGGTAAAACCGTCTTAGTGTAAAATGCACGCCTAAGAATCATATGACCTCCAAATTGAGTGGTTTAAATTGTGGAGTTTGGATTTTATCATTTTACATCTATTTATACTTTATATGTGAAATTTGAAACCTAAAACCCTCTAGTGTGCGTAAAGGATAAAAGTTGCCTTGTAAATGCAAAAACAATGCATAAAGGGAAAAATGCACAAAAATGCATGAAAACAAACATGATGAGAAATGCATGCCCTTGGAAGAAAAGTCCATGTATGTTTTTGTTAATTTACATGTTACAGGACTGTGGATTTGTTGTAAACACTAAAGAATGCATACTAGGGTGATTTGTGCCCAAAATTTAGTAAAGGGCTGAAATACACATGAATCTTTGACAACTGTGCAAAGACACTAACTAAAATGGAAAAATGGGTACAAACTACCTGGGTCCATGAGCTCGTTGAGGCAGGAGCTTGTGCAACCACATCACACATAGGATAGTTGTTAGTTGCATTTCCATTGCAAAGACTTGCTGGAATCATAAAAAAATACAAGATTATATGAATGGATATTAATAATTAAAATAGACAAATCAACATGTATGAGACCTAGAAAGACTAAAATGCAATATATGAATGAGAAAAATACTAGTGTTTCTTTTAAATTGTAATTTCTGCATTTGTGTGGAAATGCACACCATGCTTCAAAAAAATGCACGCCCAGGTCTTTACACACCTGCAATTTGAATGATTCAATTTTTTGAGGGTGTCTTAGCTAATGTTACAACTGTCTAGATATTTATATTTTCATTTGCAAACGTAAAAGTGGTTGATGTGTAAAAGAGGAAAAATCTACCTTGTAAATTGAGAGACCAAAACAATAGAAATTGACCTAATAGAAATGCACACCCGTGATTCTATATAGCTCCAAATTTAGTGATCTAAGATTTGGGGTGAATTTAATAACATTCCAAATCTATATATTTCATCTGGAGTGCATTTTAAAAAGACTAAAGATTTCTACCTTGAACCAAGATTCAAGAACTGTTGTAAAATGGAGGGTAAAACCGTCTTACTGTAAAATACATGCCTAAGACTCATATGAACTCCAAATTGAGTGGTTCAAATTGTGGAGTTTGTATTTTTTTCATTTTACATCTATTCATACTTTAATTGTGGATTTTGAAACCTAAAATCCTCTAGTGTGCGTAAAGGATAAAATATTCCTTGTAAATGGAAAAAAATGCAGAAAAATGCATGAAAACATGGCATGATGAGAAATTCATTCCCTAGGAAGATAAATCCATGTATGGTGTTGTTATTTTACAAGTTACAATTTACAAGACCGTGGATTTGTTGTAAAGACTAAAGAATGCATACTAGGGTGATTTGTGCCAAGAATTTAGTAAAGGGTTGAAATACACATAAATCTTTGGAAACTATGCACACAATAACTAAAATGCCAAAATTAGTACTAACTACTTGCGTCCATGAGATCGATGATGCAAGATATTGTACAACCACAACAGACATAGGCTAGTTGTTAGTTTCATTTCCATTGTGAAGACCTGTAGAAATCATAATAAAATACACAGTTATATGACTAAATAATAATTAAATAAAAAAAACAGTGTACATATCGACATGTACGAGACTCTAGAAAGACTAAAATGGAATACCTGAATGCAATTATCTTGGTTTTGAGAAAAAAATATTCTCTACTGAAAAGGGCCAACCATGTGTAGGTGGAAGCTTATTTTTCCCTTNCCCCCCCCCCTGCATCACTCTCAATTCCTCATACCCAAAACATCTATTGGAAAGTAATTGAAAGTGGCATAGTATGATTCATGTATAGAAATGATCAAAACATAATTTAAAGGTAAATGAAATAAAGATAGTGTTTATAGATACATGGTTTTGATTTAGATTACATCATGGTGCCAGATCTCATCCATTCTCCCGTTCCAAGGTGAGCTAAAGTGGTTTGATAATACCACCCTTGCGCACCGAAATCAATAAGGATATGACAGGTTATCAACCATTAATACAATGGTTTATAAGTTAAGCCTTCGACCCTTTTTATCCAGCATGCACTTTCATCGACTGAAATAAACCGAGACTTTCGATCTTAGATCTATATTTTTGGTTCGATCATGTGTGTTGAATTTTCATTTTAAACCCTATTTGTTCTCATTTGTATGTACAAAAATATGGAAAAAAGATGAAGTATATAGGGTATCAAACCTAAAGTGAGGACTGAATAATAGGGACAACTTGATTTGAATTGAGCACAAATAGAAGCATTGTAAACCATTTCATATTGAACAAAAAACTACAGGATCTACACACTCTATCTACATCAACAACAAGGCTACATACCGAATACCTTGTGGGATAGATCCCTCCTTGTATGCATAGGTGGGGTCGGTCTCTCCTTGTACATTTATTCTCCTCTGTGCACTCTCCGTAATGGCAGGTGGGGTAGATCAATGCAATGGTCAATGGGTTTGGAGTGGATTTATTTGGTAGGGGGTTTGGCGCCATAGTCTATTTTTTATCTTTGAATATTGTTTTTTATATTTGTTTTATTTTTTGTTTATTTTTTAATTGTTATTTGTTTGTAATATAATTTATATTTATTAATAGATAAAATCAATTAGCACATGATGAGAATGGGTTAGGAGGATATAGTTGGTGGTTTATGAGAGAAATCAAGGTCAATGAATTCTAACCAACCAATGATACATACAAGAATATGGCATACAAATTAACAATAAACAATTAACTCATATAAGAAAATACTTTAAAGAGAATAAATCATAGAAAATATATAATCACATACCCTGACCTACATTTCAAAAATTCAATATCATTGATCTTCTTCTTTGTCTAACTCCAAATATGTATCATCCAATCCATAATCTGGTTCAGAATCTACGTTGTAAGGATTGAGCATAACAACATCACCATCCGTGTCATTTTTGATAGTTTCATTGTTGATATAATTATCGAGAACATTGCCTTCTACATCTATCTCAACTTGTTCATCTTCTTTGTCTAACACATCTACTCTCTCCTCTACATCATATTCTTCTTCAATATCATCTTCTTCCACTACATTATACTTTACAAGCCTTACTCTTGGATCATATATAACAACATATGACCATCTCACTTTACCTGTAACATCTGAGTAAAAGACCTGCTCACATTGGCTTGGAAGAACATAAATCTTAGTACCTGACTCAAGTGTCTTTGCATTAACCATGATAAATCCATTCTCATGCTCAATAAGAGTTCTTTCAGGATCACATTCATTCATTCGTAACCTATACCATTTGACCTCGAATAAGACTAATTTAAAGGATTTAAAGTCACATTCAAGTATATCATTCAAATACCCCTAATATCTATTTTCAGATAGCGCTGGATGCCTGTCACTTCTAGAGGAAACATTATTGACTTGAAATACTACAATAAAAGGTTTTTTTTTCTTTTTTTTCTTTTCATCCAACTTTTTTATGCGAAATTTATGGCCATTGCACCACATAGCCTTGTGGTGTTTCAACTGCATTATGCCCAACATGTAAAAAATGCATTGTCAATTAATTAACATATTTAGAATTAGTAACTATTTTAATAAAATAATAGACAACATACATTAATATAATGGAAAATAAGTAAAAAATGTGGGTGAATATGCTTTCCTGTTTATCATTTAAACCATATGCTAAATCAATTTCCCTCTATGTAATATTGGTATATTGATTACAATGAGCCTCTTTAACCAATGTAGCAACCCCTTCCCATGATAACCTACCATAACATTGTATACATCATTATATCCATACCTTCATCCATTTTTTTTTTTGCCATATATAAATGTAGTACATCCCACTCTCAACCAACTATATAAAAAAACAACAATTCATCAATAATCAGGTACCATGGAAAAAATTAATAATTGATGGAAGAATTAAAATTAAATAGGTATGATATAGATAAAATTGAATAAACAAAAATATTGTAGATCTCTACGATCTAATTACCTTTCACTTTTCTCATTCTACCTTACCCCAATAGGACCTCCCTTTCAAATTTGTTGATGAGTTCACATCCCAAATGAGAGGCACATTCATATTTTTTACTAATTTAGGAAGATACTAACTAATATACACCAAGGATTGATATACCATATAGACCTCCACCATACAACCCTCAGGACATGCTCTTTGTCTAACAAAGGATTTCAATGATTTCAAATGGCTCTCCACCATCCACATTGACCTTGTATGTACAAGTCCACAAATTTCAATCTCCTCAACTTGGTGTATAAGGTAGTGTTCTTGTGCATTGAAAAATGTCGGAGGTAGGTAATTTTTCATTTCACACATTAGGCGAGGAAGATCTCACATCCAATGCCTTATATCTTCATTATGGACTTGTTTAGATGACAACCACCTACACATGATGCAATCAAATGAATGCAATTTTAAGTGTATACATTGCAAGTAAAACACGTGGACCAGTTATGCAATGAATATTTTTCATAGAAATCGTTACTTACCTCATGTATTTTCCAAGATCATATATGATTTGTTTTATGTTGTTGTCAAAGTTGTCTGGAAGAGATAGGGGTATAAAATAATGGAACAAAAATTGAATCATTATAAACATTAGAGGTACGACATACTGTTATTGGATAAATCAGTGAATGCAGACATAAAATAATTTCCCCAGATCCACCTGGATCTAGAACAAAACAAGACATGACATGACACTTTCCCCAAGTTACAATCATTGATTTTACTAACAAAGACATAATAGATGACATACCTTTAGATATCTCTTCCTTATGTCTTTGTTGTCCCTGCTTCGCTCTAGTGATCTTGTGAGATCTAATCTACAATGCCACAAACCAACCAAAGTGAAAGCACCAATTGTAGATTCAATGAAAACCTAAACATGTGATCAAGGAGTCATGTAATAAAATGCTAATGATTTTATGGGAAAGAAACATGTCACTGTATCATATTCAGTAAAAGTGGAAGATATAACCTAATTGCCTTGATGTCGCAAGTTCCCTTTCGGTGGTCCTTTGTTCCAACGCACACATACACTTGCTCTGAATTTGTATGAAGATGGTCCACAAAATCTTGATGGACAAATAGAGGCCTCAAGCATAAGTTGTAACAAGATCCTTCACACAGTCTTCAACCTATTCTTTCAACAATTCTTTGATCAATCTTGCTTAACCTTTTCTGTGAGAAACCTATCATTATATAGGAGAAGGTGAAGTGGTTAAACGGATGAGGATGATCCCACCAAATCAGAGAAGCTAGTAGGATCACAACTATATGGACGCCACCTCACATTCTAGACGATTCTCCTTCTAGAAAATTTGTGAACTTCTTCCTTTCTTTAGCTTCAAAACGCCACCGCACCCTGCCTATATAGTAGCCTGCGGAAACCCCGTGAGCCAGGCATAGAGCAGCCTGCAGAAATCAAGGATTTATGCACAGTTTACCACTGTAATCCTACACCATAATTCCAAAAACATGCTTTGTAGGGGAAGAACTTAGTCATTTTTCTCATGTAAAAGATTGTTTTGAGAGCCTGAACACATGTTTGTAGAGTCATCATCAGAGTGACCAAAATAATGTGTAACACATATTGTAACAAAAAAAGTAAATAAAAAATCACCAAAAATATGTATACCAATATAGAAATATAACAAAATAATTACCTTGATGAAGGTATTCCAGTCATGAGTTTTTACCCCACCAAATTCACCTTTCCCCGTTAAGATATTATTTATGTTTGAAGCAAATCCTCTGGGAAATTTAATTTTCCTAATGACCTCTTTTATAAAATTTCTTTGTTTCTCTATAAATAACCACGCAAGACTATCTTGATGTCCATTGACAATATTTTTTTTTAGTGAAATTTCGCCGATTTGGCTAAATTTTAATTTTTTGGAAGAAATTTGGACTAACAATTAACATTTTTCATTAAAAATGAAAAACTTGTAGCCTAATTTATGATTATAGTTATGCATACACTTAAATTTTTCTCCTAAATATAAACATATAAAAAGTTTTCTTAATTTCTCCAAATCAATTGTTAATTAAGGTTGGTTGTCATTGATGTCAACCCTTGAAGAAAGACCCATAGAACAAAGTTTTGGGTAATGGACCCAATAGTGTTTGATGTAAATATGACTCATTATTGTTTTGTCATGGTTGATAATAAATAAATATGGATGAACTCCAAAGTGGTCCCCTTATGGTGAAAGCCCTCACGGGAAGACGCTTTGTGGAATAAGAGAACCCATGCTTAATTATGGAATAATGAGATGAAGGAAAGCGAATTTGTCAGGAAAAATATCCTATATGGATAGTTCTTGTCATTTCATTTCCGGTGGTATGTGGAATGTCACATAATTCCTCACGGTTAGAGAGTTATGGCCATGAGAAGTTGGAGACCCCAGGTTTGGGTAATGGACCCAAGTTTGTTTGATGGG
>ML814233.1:99313-124640 GCA_009831015.1 Picea engelmannii | reverse complement strand
AGGACAGGTGGTTGTAGCCACCTTCCGGTTGTAGCCGGAGAACATTGGGGGTTGTAGCCTCCTTCTGGTTGTAACCAGAGATTTGGGGAGTTGGAGCTTCCCTCAGGTTGTAGCCTGAGAAACTAGGGGGTTGGAGCCTCCTTTCAGTTGCAGCTAGAAAACAAAGGAAGTTGGTGCTTCCAATGAATGTAATTCTTCAAGACATATAAGAAAAAGGATTCTGTGGTTTTTTCCCGATTTGGGTTTCCACGTAAAACACTGGTGTACTGTGTATGTGTATGATTGTTCATTTGTTCATTGCTTATTTACTCTGCAGTTATTGGATAATAATGCTTCATTGATATAACACTTGGATTATATGGTTAAAAGGGATTAAATTGCTCTATTGCTGATTCACCCCCCATCTCAGTAATCCAACATCAATGACCATGCATCCCAACTTTTTGGTATATTCATTACATATGGATGATTATTTAGTGGTAACTACTCGTGGGAAAACCATGAATTTTCAATTGAACACATAAATTTATATAGGACAAGAAAATGTTTTTAATAATTTACTTTTATTATTTTTTTCACTTCTTTCAAGATGGAGGTGGTATGCCCCCAGATGGGGTGATAGGTGGACAAAATGCACATTAAGGAGTTAAATGCTCATGTCACCACCCCCTCCTAACTACCTCGCAGGATGATCGATATTCATAGTTCATATGAGCTGGTGCGATGCCATATAGGTTCTGGTTTAATGGATTTTTTTACACAACAATGACAATAGGTGGGGATGGGTATGAGCCACACGAGCCTTATGCACTCAACTCCTCCAATGCCTCACCATTTACAATGGGTAAGCAATGGTCTTCATCATTCATTTTTGGAGCAATTTTTGGCTACAATCACTCAGGCTCGTCCAACCTTATTCCTCTCCTTTTCTCCCACTTTGCTTGATCCAAGTGGATATCGGTGGCCACCCACCTATTCCACAGGCTCGAAAAATAGTTTTCCATCTTGGCAGTTTTTCGATAGTTTTTTGGGTTCCAAACTTCCGGGGCCGTTTTGAGGCCCTAAACAATTTTTTTGGGGGATTTGGAGCCCAGGTGATTGCCAAAGGCACTGACTTGGGCTAGTCAAAAATATTTCTTCTCAGTTAGACCTTTCCAATGGCGTATCGAGCGCCTTAAACAAAGATCATATGAAAAAGTTACACCCTCGGGAAGTTGACGTATCAACTACCCCCATCGAGACCCACAAACATTTTGGCTTTTCATCTTTCGGGGTTAGGGTTTTGGATTTTACTTATGTTAAAAATCCCTTTGGAGCCTCATTGTAGCAATCATCTTCTTGCAAATGCGAGTAGCCATCACATATCTTCTCAGAGAGAAGATGCCACCATTCTAATGAGTCTTTCACTCTGTATTTTTACAGTCTATGTACATTTCTTTCATTAATAGAAATCGTTTATTACTTTATTTCTCTGTTTCTGGAAATATTTATTTGTATTTCATTGTAGTATATTTGGTTTCAAGTTACAGGTTAATTTTGATATTCCCTGTTATAGAAAGATTTGCCTCACCATTGCTATCTTACACAGAGGGCCTTTTTCCATTTACCTATGCAGACTTATCAACCCCTTTTTGATAAATCCAGAGCCAAAAATATATATTTTTCCACATATACGCTCCCTAACTGCTTTGTAAGATGCATATATGCTTGATGCTCCACTACAACTCGCGTATATCGGGATTTGTGTCAGAAAATACAAACTGAGGTCGGGTTTCCATGTCACGATAGAAGATCTCTGATCTTTGGCCTTACATATACTGGAAACGTTCTGAATCGGCCCTTTATTTGCATTCTGGAGGCTATAAGAGCATAATTTCGAGCTATGGAAAAGAGAGAGAAAGCATTCAAGTTTGAGAGCAAAGTTACTTGTGAGAAATTACTTCATATTGAGTCTGCATCCCTTTGTCCCTCAAGTCTGAACACAGTGTTCAGCCCCCAAGCTCTTCCCTTTTTGTCAAGAGGATCTCATTCTCTCTTTGCTACGAGATTGCCGTTGGTGGAGGATTGAAGTGGTGGAGACCCATTTGGAAGGAACTTGGTTTCTTGGTTTTGAACTGTGCCGACACAGAAGTCTGTAATATTGATACTTCTGTTGATCAATTATTAATAGAAATACTCCTTTCCCATCCAATCAATATCTTGCGAATATATGATTATTATCCATGGGCATGTTTGTAATGTTTATTAATGGATTAGGCTATCTGATGTGCTAACTCATTTTATATATTGTCACTATATACTTGCATCGCTTGTTTGTCGAGAACTTCTTGCAGGTGTAAAGCTTTGGGTCAAAGTGCTCAACGGTGGAACGACATCAAATGATTGGACCGAGGTAGGATTATACCTCGTATTGCAGATTAGTTTATATAGCACATGTTGGAATTGAGTTGATTTATGTAGTCATACCTATTTATTGTGGTTTACCCTTGGCCATAAAGATTTTTTCCCTTGTAACAAAATTGGCGACTCCACTGGGGAAAAAATCTCTATGGCCAAGGGTTGAAGTATTTTTCCTTCTTACATTGCTCTTTTGCCTTTGTATTTCTTTTCGTATCATAGTTGGACAGAGTCTGTTCACTATGGGTCTGATTTTTCGGCCTTCCCTAGCCTTGATCTAAAATATATATGCCCCTTTTTCCCTGACAGCCACATATATACGCTTGTTGTCCCACTACAAGAGGCGTATATACGCCCTTTTCTCTTGAACATGAGTGTATACCACTTCCCCCTTGCTTGTTTGCTTGGTTAGTGACTGTTGGGTAGGTTTTGAGGATCACTGAGCCTTGTTGGGTCTCTGTGGTACCTGTTGAGATTGTCTGGGATGACAGGAAACCTTTTTGGAGTTGAATTTTTCAGCGACATCTTTCTCTTTGTTTTCCATTTTTTATTTGTCCTTGGTAGTTGGGCTGTCTACTTAGCTGCTTGATATTATGCTCGAGTGATTACTTTTATGCACAGTAGAGGTTGTATATCAAGTCACTTATCATTCCATGCATTTTCTTTTTTAAATACATTGAAAATACAAAAAATAGGCATTTTGCATTGGTTGGTATTTTTGTCTTTGAAACTTTATCATTAGCTTAGCACATTTAGCAAAAGATTGCATTTTATTCCTGAGTTGCGGAATTAAAATTGAAGATTGCACTGTTTTATTTAGCATATCATTCACTAAAAAGTTAAAGTTAGGCTTTGCATTATATATATTTTTATTCTTATGCAGAGTCATAACACCATAAGTTTCACTTCCATACCTCTTTGAGTAATCACGGCCAATAAAATTTATGCTTTAAACTAAAATTGATTAGTCACGATTTTATTGTTTAGGGTGCACAAACTAGCCTAGGATTTAGTGCCTTGGAATAGGATTTTGTGAGTAAACTTCTCCAAGGCAATTAAATCAACTTATGTGTCTGAGACAGGGATTTGATAAATCCATTGTATAATTGGTAATATTAGGAGGCTCCGCTCACACCAGAGTTAAGCACGAGGTTGCGCAAAGTTTGTTGAAGGGATAACCCCTGGATACTCACATAGCGTCAGAGATATTTCTATGGATTTATTCGTATTTGGGGATCTTGCTAGTATCCATACCTCTCTGAGAGGTGGTACTTTCAAGGTTTCAAAATTTGCTACCCTGCCCATACGGTGATCCGAACTTACGACTGTTCACTTGTGCATGAGTTATACAATGGTTTATTATTTTCTTGATTTAGAATTCTCATAGGTTGCTTGCACGGGTTATTCTCCTTGTATCCTGAGTCAGATAGGGGTCGGATAGCACACGACCTTTATGGAGGATTACCTCTCTGGGGGGGTCTGACCGACTAGTTGTTAAGCCTACGAGGGTCCTTATGACTGATTCTGTTACCTCTAAACTTTAGCAGGGAGTCTCAGGTCCCTCTGGACGAGGCATACCTTCTTTAGCGAGGGAGGCCACTTAACCACTTTAGCTTGTTTGCATACATTTTGGTCGTTTGAATTTTTGGTATGCTCTTTAATTATTAGTTGACCATAGGATTTCATGTTGGGTTTTTGTTATTATGGATAGTGGAGTTCCTTTTGCTCCCTCGTTCATTGCTACCCCCCCCCCCCATGACGTTCATGGGGGGAAATCCGTCTGTTTTTTATAATGGTATGTTGAACTACAATGCTCAGTTTGCACCTTAGGTCTCTAATCATTTTTATGTTGATATGCCTTCCCACGTGAAACCCCCTCCCTAGTCTACTTATATGAATCCTAGCATTGGACTCAGGGGCACCATGGCTCCGATGACTACTTCTTCATTTGATATGAGTGGTGTCCCCATGGGAGGATGGCACCTTCCTCCCTATGGATCCAATACTAGCTATGCTCTTTCAGGAGACAATACTCAGATGGGTGCCTACCCCACTTATTACCCCCTGCCCATGTATCTTTCATTTTCCATGTCAGTTCCTTCGAACACTTTTTCCATGACAGGTCCTCAAGTACCCTTAGGTATTCTGTACAAGGAGAATCAATTTTATAATTCAAGCTACCCTCTTTATGGGATCCCTTCACAAGGGCGAAACATATATCCTCACTCGAATAATCCTTATCCAACCTCGATGTCCCCACAGACCCCAGTGACGATGCCCATCCAAACCTCATCGGACCATTTAGGCTTGAACCAACACCTTTTTGGGCTAGGGCAAGGGGTACACCAAGATCCTACCTGGATTGCAATTTTTCAGAATCAATCTTTCCCCAAACTCTGGACCCACATGCCACCATCAATCGCTAGCCCAGTCACTTTCAGTCATACTGGTGCTCCATCTCCAACCTCTGCTAGTTATGTAGGAGATGGGTCGAGTTCTTCTACCAACTACATCGAAAACTCACCCCCAACCTCTACCAATTATGTTGGGGACACCATTATTTTTTCCCTGAGTCATAGCCATGAAACGTCTCCCACTCCTATTCATCATACAGGAGATGACTCTCTTTCCTTGGCTAGTCCCATTAAGAGGCCTAGACACCTCAGACGTAAGCCTAAAATATTTTTTAGGACTTGCGAAGGAAGTCACCTTACTCGTTTGTGTCTGATTACTACCAAGATACCAGAAGTATGGGGTTCACCCAAGAGCCCTTCAAATTCTTAGGCATCCATGGTTTCTCTTCACACCACTCTTGCCTTGATCATCTCGGTGGTTTCACCAACGCCATCTTCTCCTGACCTGACCCCCTTTGTTAAGGTTGAAGTGTTTCTTGCCCCCGTTACTACGCATCCTCTTCAACCTATAATTGAAGAAGTAGCCAGACCAGTGCAATCTCTGGTCAACTCTACTCTCCCTGAAGAGAATGATGCACCTTTCAGCCACGTCATCAACATTCCCGGTCTTCCCCCTTCTGAACAAGAGAGATTCATTCTTCCTCCGAATGCTCTCCCTCTAAGTCCTGACAAGGTTCCTTTTGATTGGGATGAGCTGATGGGACATCCCATTCCCCCACCTATGTATTTTCCATTAAGAGACATTATTCGAACCATCACAGAGACGGTATCCTCCATTATCACTTTCTCCTCCTCGACTTGGAGAGATTTGGGTGTTCCCAAGCTTTTGTCAGCGATCCGCAGGATACTGACTTTCGGTAGAAGGCCGGGTTGAGAACCTTGGCCTCCCCCTTTACATGTTGATTAGACAAAAGATCATGAGTCTTAGTTAAGCTCTTTTTCGACTCGTTACTAAAAATTGAAAAGATCGCCGAGTGATTTTTCCCTTTCACACTCGTTAAAATTGGATTTGAAAGATCATGAGTCTTAGTTAAGATCTTTCCTGACTCGCTATCGAAAATGGAAAAGATCACCGAGTGAACTTGTCTTCTTCACACTCATAAATTGGATTTGAAAAGACGTCTATTTGGCACAATTTTACCCCTTTTTCACACCAAATAGACTTAAAGATATAAAAAAGGACATTTTTTGGCGTTAAATTGTGATTGCATCTCATGCCCTTGCTTGCAGTATTGAGCCTTTAGCTGGTTCTCACTTTATGAACCATGGCCCAAGCAGTTTGCATCCTCAACCAAGTAGAGCCTTGTTCTTATCCTTCGCAATTCGACACCCTATACCTTGGAGGGAACATCACCCTGAGTGTCCATCTCTCGCATGCATTTACTTTCATTAAGAATAGGTACGTTCCACTACTGGAACTAGTTTTTCTTACTTGTGACACTCATTCCCTCCTCTGTATCATAGCATTCAATTTTTATGAAAAAACAAAAAAATACGGGCGGGAAGGGAGTACTATGTTGTAATTGGCAGCAGTCGTGTCGCCTTTGAATAGAGCACAAAGTTATTGAGTCCTTGTGTCATCATAATTTTGGGTTTAGCATAGCCTTAGGAAGCTGATCTCGTTACATAATTTTCTCTACCTACTGGTTAATCTTCCAGCCACTATAGAGAACATTATGGATGCCTCCTGCATCTAATTGTCAAATCATTAATTCTATGCTGCCAGAGTCCACTGTATGCCTCATGCTCTTGTTCAAAGGAATTCTATCAACCTATGTTGACCACTCCTTAGAAATCTTGACTTTGCATGTCGGCCATACCCTCAGTTTGTCTCAGATTCACATGATACTTTGGTCTTATGATGCACCTTGGCCCTACTTTCATCATTGGTAGGTCACCTTGAACCCAACAATCAATATTTTATAATGGGTTGTTGACTGGGTGGTTTCCCTTATGTTCGATGGAAAGACATCTATTCACACTCTGGGATTCGTGTAGTGTCTTGGATTCCATTAGCCTTGTTGGTGGTTTCCTCGCCTTTGTCAGCAATTTTCATAATTGGCTTCTATTCAGAGGATCTTTTTCATGTACTGCTTGCATTTGGCACACATGAAGGACGCACAGGGGCATTGGTTCGTGAACATGTTCTTCATCCGATATCCACCAAATCATGAAGCTCCTTCTTTGCTCCTCGTGCTGACTGATGAGAGATCCCTTAATTCTCTCCTTTCAGCGGGTCTCTTTCCATCGACTTCAGCTCAAGTATTCTGGATATGAGACCTAGAGTTTTATGAGTACCTAGAGACTTGCAGTCATTAGTGGCAGGCTCTCTTTCCATTGATAGATGAGAATATGTCAATGT
This sequence comes from Picea engelmannii, assembly GCA_009831015.1. Taxonomy (NCBI): domain Eukaryota; kingdom Viridiplantae; phylum Streptophyta; class Pinopsida; order Pinales; family Pinaceae; genus Picea; species Picea engelmannii. The sequence continues at coordinate 117,467 of ML814233.1, read as the reverse complement.
CTCCTGATCAATGGATCTCTCAAATGTCTGACACCATCTCCTTTATTCACATTTGTAGAGATGTACTCAGTGCCTTGATACCTACTTTCATTATTGGTAGGCTGTCTCGCGTTTGTTAACGGTATACCTCAATGACTGGTAATCAAACGATATCTCATCGTGTTCGACCTCAACTCATTTATTCACATGATGTAGACTTGCACCATTGGTGGATTGTATTGAAGAATTGAAGACATCTCTATGTAGACACAACTTTCCTGAGCTGTTGCTTCCATTTTATTGGACCAGTACCTATTTGAATTCAACGATCATGGGAGATTAGATTGTACTCCTTGGTATACAGATATTTTCAGATTGATTTTGAGACTGGTTTCACTGGGCCTTGTTCATGACTATGACAACTATTGGCATGTAACCGCATTTACACTCACCTACTCATGACCATGAACACTTGTTGGTATATTTTCCACATGGATCTGCATTGTATTTTTGGCAGTCATGTATGCAAACTTAGTACATAATGTAATGAGCAATTGAGTTCGTCCAACTGGTTCTCTACCACTCCACTTCTGGGTTATTTATAATGTATTTCAGCCATCGCAGATACTCCTATGATCTCACACATTAGAGGGCATATGTTATATCAAGATTTGCCTCACCATTGCTATCTTGCATAGAGGGCCCTTTTCCATTTCCCTATGTAGACTTATCAACCCATTTTTGATAAATCCAGAGCCAAAAATATATATATTTTCCACATATACGCTCCCTAACTTCTTTGCAAGATGCGTATATGCTTGATGCTCCACTACAATTTGAGTATATCAGGATTTGTGCTAGAAAATACAAAATGAGGTCGGGTTTCCATGTCATGACAAAAGATCTCTAATCTTTGGCCTTCCATATACTGGAAACGTTCTGAATCAACCCTTTAGTTGCATTCTGGAGGCTATAAGAGCACAATTTCAAGCTATGGAAAAGAGAGAGAAAGCATTCAACTTTGAGAGCAAAGTTACTCTGGAGAAATTACTTCATATTGAGTTTGCATCCCTTTGTCCCTCAAGTTTGAACATAATGTTCAACCCCCAAGCTCTTCCCTTGTTGTCAAGAGGATCTCATTCTCTCTTTGCTATGAGATTGTCGTTGGTGGAGGATTGAAGTAGTGGAGACCCAGTTGGAAGGAACTTGGTTTCTTGGTTTCGATTCGTGCTGACACAGAAGTCTATAATGTTGATACTTTTGTTGATCAATTATTAATAGAAATACTCCTTTCTCATCCAATCAATATCTTGCAAATATATGATTATTATCCATGGGCATGTTTGTAATTTTTATTAATGGATTGTGCTATCTGATGTGCTAACTCATTTTATATATTGTCACTATATACTTGCATCGCTTGTTTGTCGAGAACTTCTTGTAGGTGTAAAGCTTTGGGTCAAAGTTCTCAATGGTGGAATGACATCAAACGATTGGACCGAGGTAGGCTTCTTCCTCGTATTTCACATTAGTTTATATAGCACATGTTGGAATTGAGTTGATTTCTGCAGTCATACTTGTCTGTTGTGGTTTACCCTTGGCCATAGAGAGTTTTTCCTTTGTAACATTCCCATATTCGAAGGTCAGATATATGCGGATGCCCTAGAAAAACGGTTAAATCTGCTAGAAGGTTATTTCTCTGTTCACCATTTTTTCGACAGGGAAAAGATAACCTTCGCACTCCTTAAGGTTCTCCCCCATGTCAAAAATTGGTAGGAAACTTACTGGGAGAAAATTTCCACAGAGGAGTTTGGAACATATGGGGTTGAGCCCACTTGGGATTTTTTTGTGGATGTGGTCAAGGAATAATATTACCCCGTTGGAAACTATGAAGACCAATACATGAGATGGACCACACTGTAGCAAGAGAGGGGCCAAGCAGTGCCATAGTTCACCAATACCTTCCACACCTTACGCACCAAGATGGGTATCAAGACTTCGAGCGACATTTGGTTCTGAAATACCGTGGGGATATACACAGATACATCCAAACTGAAATAGATTTTCTAGACATCTCATCACTTGGTGCTACTTATCGATATGTCGTTAAAATAAAGTAAAAATTTAAGCACCAGAACAAGCGGGATTTCAGGTCTGCAAATCCACCACAACAAAAGTATGATAAAAACGACCCTAACAAATAGCCTCTCGAAACCAGTCCAAGCCACAAGAAAAGAATGGTCACAAAAATACGAATAAGGACACTGGAAAATTGTGTGATTTCCACAAAATCCCCTGGCACAACACCAATGAATGTCGCTCAAAACAATAATTGGTGGTCAAGATCAAAGACAAGGAGTCGAACCCTGATTCAGAATATGATTAAGAAAATATCGATAGAAGATAGATCATTGACACATATCCCACTGCTATTGTCGCAACCACAATGATTCAACCAGAAGAACCAACAAACATCCTGGTTACTCGCCCAATCATGTCTCGAGAAAGAGGCAAGCCCAAGAGAGGGACTTCTTATTACAATGTTTTTGCTAGGAAATGAAGGTTACACCCCTCTTCCCCACCATCCTCGACTTCTTTGGTCCATCCTAGAAATTCCTCTGTGACGTCGCCTCCCTCCTTGGCCCAAATTAGGATGGGGGTAGATCTTCCCATGGCTATCATAGAAGAAGAAATACTCACAGTCTTGATTCAAATTCTACTGGCTTCCCTATTGTATATTGTCCCTAACCCTCAAGACCCGCCTACCCTTGTTGGTCGGTCCACCCCTGGAGCTGACACTGCTTTGGATTTGGATACCTACATAATTAAAGAGGAAGTCTCACTGGAGGTATTTCATGAGGATATTTTCCCTCTTGAAGGTCAACCTCCTCTCACTGCTGCTTCAGAACAAGAACCAAGTTATACCTTCCACCTCTCTTCGGAACACTTAGCTCTTATTTTTTATATGCACTAGGATATGGAAGAGCAACTTCATTGACACACCATTCTCAACAACCACTTGGACTTATTGTTTGATGCTCTCTCAGGCACGCTAAACAAAATAAGATGCTCAACTTGTTTACAACCATTCGTCTTTGCTCCTACCTGGAAAAATCACGGCGACAAAGGAAATTCGGGTTCACCCACTGTCTAATTCTGTTGTGTTTCTTTTTTTTTGTTACTATGCATTTCGATTGTCAAAACCACTGTGGAATTTTGGTTTCTTTTTGTTCATGGATGCATGGAACATTAAGATTTTCCAGACATCAAGACTCTTGGCCAGTTATTATGTTTTCTATTTTTTTGGCAGAATAGGTGGAATTTTTTTGTTCTTGTCCATACATGTGTACTTTTGTAATGACATTCTAAGGTAATACAATTTTTTACTTACAAAAAAAAAACATGGAGGGGATATATCATGTTGTATATTAGTGTGTAGAATTTTTTCCATGTATTTTTAAAGATATTTTCCATTGCCATTTTTTGTTGTTGTAAGTTCCCTCTAATTGATATGAAAGTTATTTTTTCTCTAAATATTCTTTCATAAGGCTTTTTTGTTAATTATTGTCAATGATGCACATGTGACACAAACAAAATGCCATCGTTGCCAAATTTTAAATGTAGTAATAAGAAATCAATTGGTTATCACCTAAGATAAATTATGCATTTTTTTACAAATAGAATTTGATCACCAAATGGTTTGATAAGTTATGATTTACGTGGTTTGAAAAAAAAACATTGTCCATCGCTATTTGAATTAATCACATTTTTCATTGCATGATTGGCTTCCTGAATGTCACTACAAATTTTTCCAAGTTTATCTTTGTCACTCCTTCCATCTAAGATTCTCCTTGATGTTTCTCTTACATTCTTCCCGATATGCATTGTATCAAAAAAATGAGCGATTTGTAGGTGCTCATAGTAGGGAACCATGTTGAATTGTATAGGGTATTTTTTCATTCCTCTTGGTATCCCAGTAATGCCTTGATGACATTTATGAAAAATAAATGAGATTACAACAATAATTGTTAGATATAGTCAACAGATTTCAATACAAATTAAAATTGTAAAAAATTAATATATATATGATACATAGACTAATTGCTTACCTTAACGATTTCTATTATATTCCAACTTCCATAGGTGATGTGTCATTCTTCGTAGTTTTATTCTAGTCTTTTCTTTGAAATTGAAAAGATGTTTTTTTTGTAGTTCGATACCTATGGTTGTTAGGGAGGAAGTGCCTATACTCATCAAACACCTCATTTCCTTAACTTCTTGAATTGTTGGATTATTAAGAGGCGGGGTGAATAAGTAATGACCAATTTCTACCACTTATTAATCCTTTTTAACCACAATGTATATTCCTTTAAATTATTCAACAATGTTCATCAATTCATCATTAATATGTTATTGCATCATATAACATCAACATCCATCAATGCATAATAAAAAATAATAGACACATCCACACAATGCACATGACACTAGTATTTTACTCGGAAACCCAATGCGGGAGAAAACCAGATAATTATTTTCTTATATGTCTTTAAGAATTACATTCAAGGAAGCACCGACTTCCAATTCTCCAGTTCCAACTGGAAGGAGGATCCAACCCCCTATTTTCTTAGGCTACAACCCGAGGGAAGCTCCAACTCCTAAATTCTCTAGCTACAACCCCCTATGTTCTCTGTCTACAACCGAAAGGTGGCTACAACCACCTAGTTCTTAGGATACAACCTGAAGGAAGATCCAACTCCCTGATTCTCCAACACCAACCAGAAGGAGGATACAAACCCCTTTCCTTTCCCTGTCTTGACACCTTGAAATATAAATGCCAAATGTAGACAATATGTCACTTTCACTGAATCAAACACTACCACTATCAGCCTGTCACCTTGAACCTGTACCAATAAACCTGCACCAAACAACCTATAACAACTTGTACCAACATGTACCATGCATCAACCTGTACCTCAACCCATACCAACAATAAGTGCATCGACCATGCACCAAACCTGTACAAATAAACTGTCGCAAAAATCTGTCCAAACAACCTATCCAACAACCTATCTCATCAATATTATCAACCAAATCAGATCTACTCACCAAGATCAATCACCAGGACAACTCTCAACCATATGCATAATATCATCAAGATGTGCATCAACCAAGACTACTTACAAACATCAACAAGATGTATCACGATCAAGATGCGCTTCTAAAAGTATACCAAGTCATATATGCCACATCATCCATAAACCATGTGCCAAAAATACGACTAGCAAGTGCCTCTAAAAATGTACCAAATATGTACCATTCATGCATAGACTATAGATCAACTATGACTCATCAATATGTACCAACATCACCATACCATACACCTCATGTATGTGCCACTTATCAACTATGTGTCCCAACATGTATCTCAATCATATACCAAAGACATATACCAATATAACCATCAAAGGTTCTCTAGAAATACATCAAACTATCCATAACCAAATACCATAAACGCTCACATCAAATCATGTGCCAAAACCTCACTGTTATGTAGCCTCAAGTGTGTACCAATCATATATCAAGACCACTAAAAAAATCCTCTCCCAATGTACCGTAAGATATACCAATAAGACTGAAACATGCACCAACAATATACTTCAATATATCTGCCTCAAAACCATTCTACAACAAGCTCTAAAATTCCAAGAGGGCATCCAACAGATTTACAAGGAAAACACTTAACCAGATTCATAGATTCAACACTACACATATGAAAACTATACATTTTTCTTCTTGTAGCTTTGGATCTATTACGAATTTGTTTATATAGCCGTGATTATATTTCCGCGATTTTGCTGTCTCGGTTTTGCTGTTGCGATTCTACTACCACGATTTTGCTGCCGCAATTTTTTTGCCAAAAATTTTATCTATCAATAATACCTTCCAAATAACCTTTCACAAATGGATATTCAATTATATTCCAAAAAATAGGTGCAAATAGGAGTCCCTTGCTCTCCTATTTATACTTTCCAAGTGCCTTCCTCTAGAATTTTCCTTGTAACAACTTAACCCAAATTCCTTCTTTTACGGGTAACCCACTTCTAACCACTTTTCTACTTCTAACCACTTTATCCACAAATAGAAAACTCTCCACTTTTAGTTGCAACTAACTTTATTATTTAATTAATTTATTTTGCAACCACTTTGACTTATCCATAAATAGTAAACTCGCCACTTCTTGTTGTAACCACTTTATTATTTAAATAATTTCTCTTTGCAACCACTTTACCATAATTAACAAACTCACAACTTTAATTATTTTCTCAATGCAACAACTTTACCCATGATTAAATCCTAGTTACCATCAATTTGACTAGTCAACTTCTTCTAGGAGTTTCTAGAGTAATTTGACTTCTTTGACCTTCTAGGGGATTTTAGATAACTCTTGTGGGCTCTGCAACTTCACATGGAAATAAATCTCTAACCGTGAGGAGTTATTTGATCTTCCACATATCATCGGAAACAATATGACATGTATTGTCCATCTAGAATAGTCTTACCCAAAAATACATTGATATTCATACCTTTATACCTCAACCAAACTTGGGTTCCTTCCTTTGGAGCTACCAAACATAATCAAGGGTTGAAATCAATCTCTAAGGGTTGACATCAATATACAATATCACTCTCCAAGGGTTGACATCAATGACAATCAACAATCCAAACCAACTATCCATCAATCTAAACCAATTGTTTGACATGAATGTCGATATTTCATCGTAGGACCACATACTTGACATGAAAATTTACCCTTGGTTTGTATTCCTACAACATATGGATTAATGTCATTATCAATTATATACCAAGAAATTATTTTAAAAAAAATGCATGATATTTTCAAAAATATATATACTATTACAGTGCAATAGTATATTACATAGCACAAAAATGTATTAGACCTGGTGCATCATGAATTGTCCATGTAAGTATTCCATGGAATTGAAATTTTATTTTCCCTATTGGCCTAGATATGTCATACATAATGGTGCCAACCCATAACTTTAGTAGCTCATCGATAAGAGGCTCAATATATACATACATATCTTTAACTTGGTACTTACCTAATTGATTGAAAATACACATAATTACTACTTTGTATATATGTATATATAAGAAATTATGAAACGAACAAGACAAAGAAATGTTGCATTCAAAAAATTATTGTAAACAAATACTTGGAACAATCATTGCCAACATTGTGTGCTCCCTCTTTATAGACATCCAAGGAGGAAGGTTATTGTTTATAACAAAAATAGGCCACATTAAGTAAATAGACTTGATCTCACCAAATGGATTGACACCGTCAGTTGCAAATGAAATCCTAACATTATGAGGTTCTTCTTTAAAATTAGACCATCTTTCTTCGATGTTCCTAAATGCATAACCATATGCAAGCATTCGAAGAACACCATCTTCACTTTTGTTCTGTGCATGGTAATCCATAAATTGTGCTATGCTTTGACACCATAATAGTTGCTACAAATGTGGAATTATGGGAATATGACAAAGAACCTTGTGAGGCACGTGTTATGTTACTTGATTGGTTAAATATCTACTGATTTGACATTGCGAACATTTTGTTTTCGAAGCATATTGTCCATAATAAATAATATAATCATTAAGACATGCATCAATAACTTGGTACTCCATTCCAATATCTTTCATAATGGTAGATAATTATTGGTATGTGTGAGGTAAAGCATTTGATGATGGTAGGAGAAATTAACCTAACAATCTACAACAAAAAATATAACTAGTTAATGTAAAGAATATTGATATTAAATATTGCATCCTTATAATTTACACATTAACTAATAACACTAAGAATAGAGAAACAAAAAAAAGACCTTTTTATGTATATGCGACGAATTATATTACATACCTTAGGATATGGGTGAGACAAGTTTTTTAAAAACCATTCAATACCTTCAAGTTCACCAATAACAATATATCAAAGAGAATATTTTTCCTCGAGCCTTCATAAAGGGGTTGTTGTGACTTCTTAATCAGAGGTACATCATGAATATCATCAAAATTGTCATCCATTGGAACAAAGGTGTCCTGGATCAATCTATTTATACCATCATGCTCAATTGTACCATTATCAATGCCTTCTTTTCCCATGGTACTAACTTGATCTCCAATATTTTCTCCATCTTCCTCATTGTGTACAACAAGATTTCTACCACTACTTGGAACATTCCCAAGATCGCGCTTAGGACGCCCTTTATTTATAATTACAATCAATCTAATGATATTAGTGTATGTAATGAATATTGAAAGGATAGAAAGTTATACAAATACAATCAATACAAAAACTTATAATGAATACTAACTTACCAAGGGATGATATTCATACCCCACTTCAACGTGTCCAAACTGTCTACAATGCCTTTCAACTTTTTTTATTTAAACTCTTATTCTATTGAAGCCCCTACATTGATTTTGAGGGAAATAACATTTACTATCGCCCTTTTCTTCGAATGTCGCAAATAATATTTGAAGCATCCTATCATTTTCCTCTAGAGTAATGTTATATGGCATTGTAATTAACTATTACAACAAAATACAATGAAGCAATACAAGTACAATATACTAATATATTCTATCAATTTCACACATGTAAATGAATTTCTATAGGCCTGAAAACATAATACACATAATATAGAGGAAGAGGAGCTATAACCCCATGTGAGGGAATTAAAGGAAAGGGAAAAACTTATATGGTTTCCATTTCGTAAAAAAATTGGGGAACATCCTTCCAACAATTATAAATATTTTTGTTAAATGGTTGGTGATGTAGGAACATCTCTCCACTTCAGCCAGCCAACCAGCCAGCCCACGTCAGTGCATGCATTCAATGGGAAGAGGCACAGCCTCATTTCAAATTTGAAACTGAATGTAATTAATGTTGTTGGTTGTTGAGCCATGAGGTCATGCTTTGCATAGGCTCTAGTGTAGGTAGGCCTTTAATGTTTGAAAGGATGAGATCTAGATCCGATTCTGGACTAGACATCCCATTCAATGTAATTGAATAGGGTAGGTAGATTGGAGAGAAGAGATCAAATATCCCCCTCATGTAAAAAGATCAGGAGACCTTCTTTGTATCAAGAGAGTAATTAGAGGAGAGAAACAAAGAGAGTAGAGAAGGAGCCGAAGCCTTGTTACAGGCCGTTCTCAAGAACACCCTTGTAATATGAGGCATTTGATTAATACAAACAGAAGCAGTTTTTCCTGCATGAATTATGTGGTGTGTGAATGAATGCCTGTGTGTTCTATTTATGCTGTGAATTTATGCTGTAGATGTATGCTGCAGGTTTGCATTTCCATGGAGTTGTTTGATTTTCAGGATTGAGAGGTTCTTTGTGGTTTCATGCCAGGAGGGCGTGACAGAGTACTACAGTCTTTGAATACCAGTGCATAGATGCACTTCTGAACTCTGTGGATTCAAACAAAGATGTGTCGAGGCACAGAAGCTAAAGTCATTAACTCGGAAGAATACCCTTGAGGTTGTTGAACACATCAGGAGGCAAGGTTGTGGAGGAGAACATGGTTGTAGACAAAAACTCTTGTGAGTTCTGTAAAGCTCTGCTAGGTGGGCATTGAGCTATTACAAAGGAGTACACAGAGGAAGAAATCTATTGTGAGTTCTGTAAAGCTCTGCCAGGTGGGCATTGAGCAGGTGCAAAGGAGTGCACAAAGGAAGAACTCTGCTGTGAGTTCAAAAGGAAGACGAAAGTTCTGAGGAATTCTATACAAACTCTGCCAAGAGGGCATTGAATCAATGTGCAGACAGGCACAGGAAGAGAACTCTGTTGAGTTCTGTAAGTTGAAGAAGAATCCGCTGAAGGATCTTCACAGGGTTGTTGAACACCCTGTAGACTCAACAAGAGGTTGCTTGAGTGAAGGATTGACATGAGGGCATCAGAAATTATCCATATGAAGGAGAAAGGGTAAAACTCCCTTAAGAGATCTGAGTATCATGAAAGCTTAGAAGGAGTAGCACTTTGTGTGCGAAGACTTTGTAGGAGCAAAAAAGTTGAAGATTCCCTCAAGGATTCAAAGGATAAGCTCAGGAGGAGTAGTGATTTCAACACATAGAGCCATAGCTGCAAGGAGTGTAGAGGCCAAAGAACTCTTTAGAAGAGTTAGAGTTCCCACAAGATCAAGAGGGACAACGTTTTTATACGTGCAGGCGAGAACTCAAAGTCGTGGAGCTCGCTGAGGGAAAATAACTCAAGGTTGAGGCCTTTGGGCATTGGAAATTCTTCCAAGTCCAAGAAGAATGCGCAGAAGCTCAGGAGGAGCACAATAGCTGTCAGATCAGGCTGAGGAAGAGATTTGGACTGTTGGTTTTCCACGTCTAGGAAGCATAGCAGGGGAGCGCACAGGAAGACGAGGTTTGAGCCGTCAGATCTTGGTCAGAATAGCTGACAACCATTATATTTGTTCGAAGATGCATGAGGTTTAAGCCCGCGTGAAAGGGGAAGAGAAAGTCCCGAAAGAGCAACTTATCATGATTTCGACATTCGGGAGTTCGGAGGTTCTGAGGAGAAGAGGTCGGGACACTCCACATCAAAAGTCCCAAAATAGCGAATTAGATCACATTCATCCGTCTGGGGGAGGATGCGTGTTACGAGATCATCCATTTCGGATATTCGAGCACTGGGACTCACAGAGGTGAGAATTTCGACTTTGCACCTGGCGTAGTCCCGAAAAGATCACAACCGTCCGTTCGTAGGGACACATGGCAGAGATCGAGGGAGTCCATCGGTATTTCAGCTATCGGGTGTAAATTCTAACCTTGTACAATGTCTACTGTAAACAGATATTCAGAAAAGAATAGAAAATATACAATGGAAAATGAAAACATGACACAGAGATTTTTCCCCTGGAAACCCAAACCGGGAAAACCAGCATATATTATATTCATACATTGTGTTACATTGTTTACAATACAACATACATATAGGAGCCAGCGACATCCAAAACCCTAACCCAATGACTTGGATTAGTCCAAAACCCTAATTCCTTAACCGAAAATAGAAAACCATCGGCAAAAAACCATGTGCCAAAAAACCACCTAAATATCATGTGGTCCCGGAAATATGTCGTCCTGGTGCGAAGAATATAACACATACCCAACACCGGGGATATAGGACTGCAGTCTTATGAGTAGTGGTTGCATGGACCTAGACATAGCCCAGGGGGATAAATGCTGAAGATGTGTTTCGGAATTTCGGAAATTCGGTGATCGGGAGATCGGGGGGATAGTAGTTCTCGTGACATCGGGATTTTAGAAGTTCCGAAGCTCAGAATTTGCATTCCTTTTGGGGAAAAGTCACAGGCATGTGCAGAGGCCGTGACAGGAGAACAGAAGGACATGTGGATCGGAAATTTATGATTCCAGTAGGAAAGCAAAATAGCTATTTTGGCTCAAGGAGATAGTTGAATGATCCTTAGACCAGGAGGTCACGCAGAGACTCTGGCCGGAAGACTCAGAGGTGTGTTTGCGTCAGTTGGCATGCATCCTCCAACCTTCGCACCTGGTCAAAATCCAATATTGTTGAAATTAGGGAAAGGAAAAAACTTGATATATCACCATAGTATACAGTCTTTAGAGTTTACAACATAACCATAGTCCTGTAAATTGTAACATGTAAATTACCAACTTCATGCATGGAGTTTTCTTGACAGGGTATGTATTTTTCATCATGCCGTGTTTTCATGATTTGTTATGCATTATTTTCCATTAACAAGGAAGTTTTTATCCTCTATGCACAGAAGGGAGGTTTTCATTTTAAAATGAACAACCAAATGCATTACAAGTTGTAAAATTATAAAATATAAACTCCATAATTTGAATCGCTCAATTTGGAGGTCATATGAGTCCTCAGTGTGCATTTTACAGAAAGAGAGTTGTACTCTCCATTTTATAAAAAGTCTTCAATCTTGGTACTAGGTAAAAGTCCTATTTCATTTGAAACTAAACTTAGGGTGACATAGGTAGATTTATAATGATATTATATTCACCCCAAACCTCTTATAACTAAATTTTAAGCTATATAGAAGCATGAGCATGCATTTCCATTAGTCACTTTCTACTGTTTTGGTCTTTCAATTTACAAGGCATATTTTGTCTCTTTTACATAGCAGCCACATTTATGTTTGAAAATGAAAATAAAAATATCGACACATGTGTAAATCATCTAATACACCCTCAACAACTAGAATCACTCAAATTGGAGGTGTTTTAAGACCCGGGCATGCATTTTTGTGAATCCTAGCGTGCATTTTACAAAAGGGAAAAAAATAGAGTTTAAAAGAAAAACATGTATTTCTTACGTGTGAGTGTGCATTTTTAGATGTGGATACTAAAATATGCTTGAATTAGGGTTTTATGAAAAAACATAAACCAAATTAATCCTTTCATTATTTTTCAAATGGTTGAAATAAAAATCAGTAATGGAAACAATGAGGATTGAATGGGTGGGAAACTGTAACATACCCATCCTACAAGGAATAAAACATTTTATTCCTTAGGCTTTCATTTTAGAGGACACAGTGGCAATTTCCAGACAAAAAACCTTCTGTTGTGCATAAAGGGTAAAAACTACCTTGTAAAACAAAGAGGTCAAATTGTTAAAACCGACCTTGTTGAAACGCACACCAGACCGAGGGAAATGCACGCCTAATGGTGAAATTGGCATGATTATATTAGGGATATATAGGATTATGAAACATCCATTCCTTCAAATATATTATGCACGTCCCATGGTTAAAAATGCATGCCCTCAAAAGGAAAAATGCATAACATTAATGCATGAAAACATGGCAGATGACAAATGCACACCCTAGGAAAAAATGCATGCCTTGTGTTGGTAATTGTATGTTGACCTTAAGAAATTACATGAAAACAAGGTATTGAGGAAAATGCATGACCTGTAATGGAAAAATCCACGTTTCAAGTTGAAATTGCACGTTAAGGGCATGGGATTGCATGTTTACATAGTAAGGAGGAATATGTACATTGTGTTAATGACAAATGCATGCATGCACTATAAAAATGGACGCCCTAGAGATTTTATGCATCCCTATGCTCACCTAAACCCTAAATGATTCTTCCTTAGCCCATTTGAATGGATTGCATAGGAAGATGAATGAAAATGGATGTTTATACATTGTGTATGATTGATGCTACTCTGGAATATCTTATAAAAACCCCGAACCCATGTTTGACAAGTTGTTTGGAAACACACATTTGTAGTTAACATTGTATGTTGAGTCATTTCTTGAGTCCCGGAGTCTTAGAATCTTTAAGTACTTGTATGTCTCCCACACCTATGATTGATTTAAAATGCATGGAATATATCTTTCTTACCATTTAATTTGAGATTAAGTGTGTGTGTTTGTATTGTAGTCAACAATGTTTGTAATTTTGCTTTCAAAATTACCCTAATCATTTTGACAATCATTTTTTTATTTCCCATGATACAATGCCCAAGAAGGAAAACCCTTGAGTACTTCCCCTCATTTAGAGGATGGTAAGTTTCCATTAATTCTCAAAAATCCCAAGTCCATTGTTAAAAAAATGCTGCAAATCTACTTGAGTGTACTTATAAAAATTCACGACAAGTTTTGTATAAGTCTTATTTATAATAAATATATATTATCTATAAAGATTAATTTACTTTTATTATCAAAAGTTATTTATAGAAAAATATACCAATATAACCCTAAATCATTTAAAAAAAAGTCAGTTTCCTATCAAGGGTTTCCTCAGTGTGAGAATGCATTCCATGGCTTCCATTCCTCAATGTCCATTCTTGTTAGTGTGCATTCCTCAAAAAATCATTTGAACTTTTAACTCGTAAAACCATGGATGCAATTGAAACAAGGGAATCCTCTACCATGGGAACAACCATTGAAACATACCATTCCCATAATGAAAAGTTCACTGTCAGCAAATTCCAAGAGTGTGCTGAAGCATGGAGAGACAAAACTAATTGTCCAACATCTATGCTAAATATCTAGAGAAGAGCAAAGGTTTTTTACTTTATGTTTGTACCCTTCCATTTCTAAAATGATGAGATAGATATGGTCATAGCTAATTATGATGACATAACTATGGAACTGAAACTATTTGGCCATAGTGTTTACCTAGACGCTAATTTTCTTGCAAGAGAAACAAAAATTCCACACAGAGGGGGAGCAACATTTAACTCAAAAAAAAAACCCAAGGTAGAAAATATGGAGATGGCTAGTAAAATATGTGGGAAAAATGTATATGTTCCCACGAACGGTTTAAGAATCCTAGATGTTCCCCAGGGACTATATAAGTCTTTGATTCAAATTGTACTTAGGACAATTATGAATCATCATAAGACTGTTTTTTTTGGTGACTGCATGAGGCCAGCCATTTATTGGGTTGAATATAGGACCATAGATGTCCCTCATCTATTGGATAAAAAATTACATCATGCCCTTGAAGAAAGTAAAAAAAAGAATATTAAGTTCAGTTTCTCGAGCACACTACAGAAAAATATTGATTTATATCGACCTAGTGACCAAACACGCCCTCTTAAAACTTACAGAAGGAGATCAAAAACAAGGAAACCCATTCAGGAAGTACCTAAACAAACTGCAGTTGATGGTTTGGAAATCAATTATGATACAGTTTCTGAAAATGAAGTTAATTCCGTCAGAAGTTTAAGTGACCTACATGAATATATGAATGAAGTCGAGGAGCAGGGAGATATGGAATATTATATGGAAATATGCAATGATGATATTTGTGTTACTTTAGAAACTATAATTGATAGAATTCCTCCTAAAATGGAAATACTTGCATATAGCGTCCTTGTTATGGGCGTCGATTCTACCTCTCCAAGTTTAGATGTGAACAATCCAACATACATTTTCGATAACATATTTGTTTTCAGGGAATTGGATAGAATGACTGATTACACAATTCTTGCGATGGATGGTTCTTTCTCTATATACACCTAGAAGGAAAAGTTCAAAATACAACACATCGTTAATATGGAATACTCGAAGAAAATTGGAAATCTAAAAAATGCAATTACAAGGAAACTACAAGAATAAAAAAGCATAATAAAGGGAAAAAATCATATTATAGATGTATTAGAAAGTGAGGTATCCCTTGTTTTAAAGGATTGTAAGAGGGAGATTGATAATTCTATGGAAACGTTTGAAATTTCACTCGCTACATATACAAGAACTATTTCAAATCTTGAATAAGAATTGAAAATAAGACCACAAGTTTTGAAAATACCTCCATTGAATATTGCAAGTAATCCAGAGGTTGATGGATTAAAAAATAGGTTAAAGGAGAAAGAGGGAATTATTCCAAATTGTAAAGATGAGTTTGAAAATACAGTGATAGAGCTACGTCAGAATCATAATTTAGATATTGAAGAATATAAGAACAAATTGGACAGTTTGAAGAAATAAAATCATAACCAAGATAATAAATTGAATCAGAAAAAGATGACACTTCTATAATAAAATGGGAAGATTAGAGAACTTAAAAAGGAAATAAAAATTCTTACTAAAGAAGGTGGTAACTATAAGGATGCAGGTAAAATTAAGGGTATGGATAAGGGAAAAGGTAAAAGTAAGGGAAGTGCAAACATTACGGCCCTAGGAAGTTTAGGTACCAAATTGCACCAACTTACCTATAGGGCCCACATAAATTTTGGCGTTTCACCTTCTAGGGTTAGGTTTTTGGATGTCTAGGGTTTTTTCATTCATGATTAATATCAAAATGGCCTATGGCACCTTATTGTAATCCATTCTTCTTAGACAGATGCACGTAGCACCCACAACTCTTCTCAGAGATAGCTACCACCATTCAAGCAAGTTTTTAGTTCTGTAGTTTTACAATTTCAACCTATTTCATTATTTAATAGAAGATATTGTTCACTGGATATCTGTGTTATTCTCCATATATCTGTATTTATTGTATTCAATCTATTAATCAGTTCGTTCCACTCCTAGATCCGGATCAGTGGTATTAGAGTGGTCTTCTCTTCATTTATTTTTCTTCGTGCATGTCCCCGACAATATCTAGGTATAATAAGTTAGGACTCGAACCAATCGAGACATTACCATATCGGCCACATCGATCCCAAAAACAACCCATGGGGGACAGAAATAAAAATGATGGACCGAGAGATCCTATTATAATGTTGCTCAATGAATCCCTTGCGTGAAAAAGGAACGAAATGATGGACAACTTTGCGCAGATCCTTCGATGACTACCCACAGGAGAAGCATCTTCATCAAGAGACCATGCAACCCCCTTCAAGGTACAAGTAGATTTTGATATTCCATTATTTGAAGGATTGATAGATGAAGATGATGTAGATATATGGTTGAATCTGATCGAAGGATATTTTTTGGTCCACAATTTTTCTGATAGGGAAAAGATCACTTTTTCACTCCTCAAGGTCATTCCCCATGTTAAATACTGGTGGGATACTTACTCTGATAAAAGGGTCGTGGAGAAATATACAATTTTTTTGGTGGCCCCTACATGGTATTCCTTCCAGGATGCCATTAAAGAACAATACTACCCTATTGGAAGCTATGAGGACCAATACACCATATGGACCACCCTACGTCAAGAAAGGGATCAGACAATACAAGATTTCACCAATATTTTCAATACCCTACACAAAAAATTGGGTATCAAAGACTCTGAGTGCTATATGGTGCTCAAATACCATGTTTGTTTGCATAGATACATTCAAACAGAAATGGAGTTCCTGGACATCACCTCTTTGGGCATGTCTTATAGATATGATGTCAAGATCAAGTAGAAATTTAAGCAGAAACGATGAGAGTTTGGATCTGCAAACCCCTCACAGCCGAAGCAGGGCAAAGGCATCCCTAACCTACACAGCAAGGGACCAAGTCAAGATGGCCACCCTCAAGATAACCAGTCCAAGATGCAACAAAATAAGGGTAATGAGAAGACGAAGAAGGACATAGGGAAATGATGTGAGTACCATAAAATTCCTTGGCACAACACCGAAGGATGTTGTTCCAAGTAGTCCCTCGTGGTTGAGCTGAAGGCTTTTGAGTCAGAGGCCAATTCTAATTTCAAGTCAAATTGTGAAGGAGGAAATCGGATTATTGATTTTGAACCCATTTCCACTGTCACTACCACCAAATTCTAGCCAAGCAAACCAGAAGAACCAAAGGAAGAGGAACACCTCTTTCACTCACAGATGTGGGTCAAGGGGGATATGATTCATTTCATTGTCAAAAACGGTAGTAAGAAGAACATGATTTCAACAGAGGTCATCAAGTGGCTGGACCTACCAATGACATCACACCCACATCCCTACACCATCGGCTGGATTCACCAAGGAAGAGATCTTCGTGTCAAGCAACAATGGTGTCTGCCCTACGACATCAAGCCTTTTAAAGATGAGGTACTGTGTGATATTGCTCCCCTTGAAATTTGTGATGTTCTTTTAGGACAACCATATTTGTGGAAGTGTCATGCTATGTATGATTCTAGACCCCGTAGTGTTATTATTACTTTGGGTAGACAATTGTACATGATCCCAGAGGTAGCACGACCTATTGTTATTTCTTTAATCTCTACTAAGCAATGCAGTAAGGTCATTTCATAGACCGAGAAGTTCATATTCTTTATGATCCGTGCTCATAGTAAGCAGAAGGTCACCGCCACATCTGTGGCCTCTACACAATGCCTCTCTTTGTAGCAGAAGAAAGTGGACGGGATCATGGAAGAATACAGAGACATCTTCTCCTCACCTATAGGGGTACTGACACACTGCCAAGTAAAGCATCCAATTGATCTGACCCCTGATGCACTTCTACCTAATGGAACAGTCTATCGATGCTCGCTGATGGAGAATGATGAAATCAGGTGTCAGATCCAAGGGATTCTTCAAAAGGGGCACATCAGACCCATCTGTTGGAAATATGGCTACAACAGAGATGACGCAGATGATCAAGGCGCAGATAATCAAGGTTGTCATTGATGGCAATCGATTGTTTATGAAGAACAGATGCTGAAACATGCTGCAACACAAATGCAAACACAGACGCTGAA
>ML814233.1:44327-99213 GCA_009831015.1 Picea engelmannii | reverse complement strand
TGTTTATAACACTGGTTTTCACAGTAAAGACTTGCTGCCATTAAGATTAATGATTCGAAGATAAAATTGAGAGAAATTGTTAATAATTTACAATAACTGATTCACCCCCCCCCTCTCAGTTATTTCATACCTGTAACACCATCTCCTCCCCTTGTGGAAGCTCGATTGTACTGGTGCAAAAGAAGGACGAGACTTGGCAACTCTACATTGATTACAAAGCCTTGAACAAAATCACAGTCAGGGGAACCTACCCCATTCCTAGGATTAATGACCTTCTTGAACAACTCAATAGGGGAAATTTATTCAATAATATTGACCTAAAGTCTAGCTACCACCGGGTCCCCATCAAACCAATTGATGTATGGAAGACAACTTTCAAGTCTAAAGAAGGTCTCTATGAGTGGCTAGTCATGGCCTTTGGCTTAACAAATGCACCACCCACTTTCATGAGGTTGATGGATGATTTATTGAGACCCTTAACCAAATCCTTTGTGGTGGTATATTTGTATGACATCCTCATTTTCAGCAGGACATGGGCATAACACATGTGGCATATTCAACAGGTTCTGAGCACTCTGCAGCAACAAAAGTTGCATGCCAACTTGGAAAAATGATCTTTTTGCATGAACATGGTCCAATAATTAGGCTACATTGTTGATGAGCATGGGGTACATGTTGATCCAGCTAATATCCAAGTCATCCATGACTCGCCAGCCCTGACCACACTGACCGATCTTCAGAGCTTTCTAGGGCTAGCCAAATTCTACTGACGGTTCTTGTTGGGATTCTCCCATATTGCATGGGCTCTCATCCAGGTGAACAAGGGCGGTGGTAGGGCCAATTTCGTGTGGGGGAAGGATAAGTAAAGATAATTCCATGATTTGAAGCATCCCTTGTGCTCAGCTCCGATACTCTCCTTGCTTGATCTGCAACAACCATTCAATATTGAGATTGATGCATCCGACTATGTTATGGGCATAGTTCTCACTTAGCATGGGCATCCAGTGGCATACCATAGTGAGACACTCTCTGATACTGTCCATAAATACCCCACCTATGACAATGAAATGTATTTCATTGTACAAGTCTGTCGTCAATGGAAACATTACATTCTGTGGAGAGAGACGATCATACACACTAGTCACAAGCCTCTGCAGTTCATACAGACACAGGGTAAATTGCAGAACGACTACCATCAGAAGTGGTCCACCTAACTGCAACACTTTCATCTCAACATCAAGTATAAGACATGTATCTCCAATCATGTCGTTGATTGCCTCATTCGGCCCCTTATGGATGCAGTCACCACTATGCTCCATTCCTATGGACATGAAGCCTCTAAGTGGCCCCAAATTTATCAACAAGATTCAGACTTCGCCACCACATATCAACTCTTGGGTACAGGCACAACTGTCACTAATTTTCATATTCAAGACAGACTCTTATTCCACCTAGGCCACCTCAGTGTTCCTACAAGAGAGTGTGCAACACTGATTTGGGAAGCCCACTACAGTCGGGTGGCAAGACATTTTGCCATAGAGAAAAATGTGGTTGTTCTTCAGAAACATTTTTATTGGCCATGTTATCCCCGATATCTAGGGATAACTAGGAGATCATGTCTCGAGGCCCGTAGGTCCTAGACATGGAGTACCAAGAGTAGGATTGACCTGAGCATGGCCCTGGAGGGCCCATCCTTCTTCTTCTTCGCCAGACTTTTCCTGTTAGTAGCAGCAACATCCATCATCATCGGCTTGGACTTGCATCGGAGAAGACTCTTGCTCCATGAGGTAATTGGTCCAAGGTATCATGCTATGTGTCATGTTTGATCATTATAACCTTCTTATATATGCATCTAATCGTTTCATTTCTGGTAACTGCTTAGATCTTACACTAATCCATTTGACCATTGTTGGGGTGATTAACGGGGTGACTTAGCAAGCTTGTATTCATGGGTTTTGGTTAGCCACCAGGGAGGATTTGCAGAGCCATCGTCCTCTCCCACCATTCTATCATTTTACATCTTATCTCCCATTCATCCATCCCATTTCCCTAGTCCGACCATTAGGATGACCTTTTGAGGGTTACACTTTGTCTTGTGGGAAGAAGGGGCTAACGACTCAGGGGGTAAAAGCAGTTGGTAAAAGATAAAATCCATAGGAAATGAAACCTAGAGATGCTTCGCCCAGGGATACCCAAGAAGGCAGTAAAAGGCCTCTCGATAAGAAACTAAAGGGACCCTAAGAAAAATAATAAAACAAGACCTAGCCAAGAGGATGGGAGGTCTCATCACGAGCCGAACCATTATGTTCATGGGTATCCAACAGTATGACATTGCCATTATCTGGTCACCACGCCATGGAAGTGACCTTTGGTTGCATGGCCAAGGGAAAGGGGGTCTCATCACGAGCCAGCCTTATCATTTCTATGAAGATACTAGTGGGTAACACTGTCAGCTCTGGTCACCACGCCAAGGCAGTGTCCTCTGGTCAGACCTTGAAGTAAAAAAGAAAGAAAAACAATAAATGAAAAATAAAGGCAATAAAGGGGCTTGGAAAAAGTGCATCCATGACGGGTACAACTCACCTCCTACAGAGGCACCCACAGACAACACCTACCCTTGGTCTTACTATGTCTGGACATCCCTAGACCATACCACTTCGTATACATGGCTTGAATGATCCTATGAGGAAACTTTCCTTTTCTTGTGGGTATTAGCCCAATAGGTTATTAAGTTGGTTTCTTTAGCTTTATATAGTAGATATGTGTAATGTCTTTGAGCTCTTAGATGATATGTTAGGGATTTCATGCATGTATTTGATAAATTTAATGATGAAATTTGATTGACATTGCTATGATCCCGAGGACTGATGAGCCCATGGAGGGTGTAGTTTTTTATGTGCAGGACCATGCCCGACGGACGCCCGACGGACACCCGACGGACATGTACCAGTGGACCGGTACACATGGGGATATGATTAGCTCAGACCTCCATGGGGCTGAAGAGCCCATCAGATGGTTGTTGGGATGGTAGAGACGGGACAATAATGTGATGAGCCTTGCACAAAGAAGACAGAAGGACGTTCCACCAGGACACCTTGGTAGAACCTGGCCTAGGGGTAATCACCCACTGCAGACAGAATGTTGGCTTTTGATGGACAGGACGTCACCTGGGGCAGTTGGACGTTATCTGGAGCATGTGGCAGTGTGCTGGTGACATTTGGCACGTTTGGCAGCTTGCAGGAGCCCTAAAAGGGCAAACGTTCTGCTTCCTGGATGCTGAGATTGCCCAAAAAGGGCCAACGTCTCCCTCAGAGGGGCCTGACATCTCCCTTTTGAGCTCATATTGTGACATTTTTAGCATTTAATGTAAAAAACAGTGTAATATTGTTAGTCAGCCCTGTCGGCTGTTTTAATGACCTATCTTTGTAATTAAAGGTCATAAGATTGGTATAAATAGAGGACGTTGCCTCTCATTTTCATATAACACAACTCACTCTCTTGTGAGAGAATCATTTTTAGTCTTTTGCTTTGGTATTTTTCTCTTGGAAGTGAGGCGCTACTCTTGTGGAGGATCATTCTTGGCATGTTTATGGTGTTTTCTATCATTGGAAGGTTTACAACTAGGGTTTGATAAGCTCTTCCTTGATTTGTAAGTGTATTTCTCATGCAAAACTTCTTGAATGAATGGTTGTAGGTTAAATCTCTCACATTTATGGTTACATTGTTATTATTTTGCTTAATCATTGAAACCCTAGGTGGTAAGCACACAAGTAGGTCCTTGCTTCATGTCCCCATGATAGAAGACTTGTTTCAGCCATTGATTAAGGAGAATATAGCCTAGCCATTGCTACACTAATTCCCCTTTTTCTGAGTTAGTTTTGAAACATAAATTGAAGAAAGAAGACGTCCTAGGCCTAATTGAGTTTACACCTAGGGTTTTGACTCTTAGGGTTTGGAATTCCTTGCCTTTGCAACACTTTTCATCCCTAGATTTTTGTTTTGAAGCTAGTCGTTTTTGCGAAGGATTTTCAAGGAAAGAGGGAGGAGCATGAGGCCTTGCTTAAGCAACACCGGAATGAGCCTCCTCCCCTTAGGGTTTTGACTTCATGGCCCTGCCATTGCAGCACCATCAAGCCTAACTCTCTTGTCCTTGAATTTAGATTCTCCCGAGATCTTAGCCCTTGCTCCTTGACTCCATTATACCCTAAGGCACTAGTCTAGCACTCCAACGTTGAGATTCTTGTGTCAAAACAACACTTTCAAACTTCTTAAATTTTAAACCCTAACTAACCCTAGCGTCTCACTAACCCTAGACTTATGATGACTTCATGCCTCTTTTGAACTCATGGTTGATGTAAAACATTGTGGCTTAGTCATCTAAGTGATAGACATTGAAGTGTTTGTAATTTCCATTAACTTATTTTCAAAACGTCCACCTTCTTGTCTACCAAGCTAACCCTAATAAAAAGGTTGACGTCACCTCTAGTAAGCATAGTGATGCAACAAACCTTTGTGTATGAGCATTTAATGATATTTAATGCGTTGTGCTGATTTTAAGGATTGGTTATCTACATTGAAGCTATATCATTTCCAGTGTTATTGAGAAGTAATATTATAAGCCACAATCATTTTTTGCAATCATTGACTTCGTCAATAATTACTGCCTTTTATGCTCCTATATGATATTGATAAGTCATTAATTAAATGAAGTACTAACCATTGTTGCATGTATTAGTTTTATTGTTGCCTTGTCTCGCAAATAGGTGCTTCTACTGTGGTATTCCTTCATTCTTGACTTTCTTCTTGGCAGTAATCTGTGAAGGGAAAACTCACCCTGATCCATTAAACCTTTGCCCTTCAAAACCCCAGATTACTAGGGACGTCTCCCTTGGGTTTAGCCTCCCTAAATAGAAAGAGCTCCCTATCGAGGTGACAGTGGGTGGGGAAGCTCCTGTTACGCCAGTTTGGCCCTTAACATTTAGCTGCTTGGCCCAAACTACAAACTGAGCGATAACATTTTGGTGCCATTGTCGGGGAACACTGTGTCAATTCTCCTCAAACGACAAACCTCTTCGGTAAGCCTTGCCTCAGAGCCTTATTTTACAATCTTACCTGGCGACTCCACTAGGGTGTTTTCCCTTTTATTTGATGATTTCAAGCAAATCATCTGGCGAATCCACAAATAGCTAATGACCACTCGTAGTAGATGTCAGTATATACCTGCATTTACTACTATGACCTCCATGAATCTTGTCACCCATGTAAGTTCTCCCAAATGGTCTCACAAAGAAATCTTTAGTCCTTTAGGCTTACCTAACACCCAAAGGGGGTTACATGATCTACCCAAGAAGGCCGAGTCCTGGATGCCTAAGTTCTCATTGGAAGATGGATCCTATGGTAACTCTCATTGGACTGACTTCTGTGATGCTTTCCAGTTTCACCAATCCGGACAAGAACATCTCGATGTTTTCTTAAGGCTCTTTGGGATCTCACTCACCAGAAGCGCTAGAAAATGGATTAACAGACTCCCGAAAGGAAGCATCAAAATCCATGAAGACCTTGAACAATCCTTCCAAAAATATTGGTGTTGAAAAGAAAGCATGGATTCCCTTTACTCTCAATACACTAATATTTGCAAAGCCTCTAGTGAGGGCATTAGGGATTTCAATGATAGGTTCAACCTTTTACTCAAGAAGGTCAAGCCTAGTTTCTCAGAAGAAGTTGTCCTCCATCACTACTTGAACTCGTTGGAAGGTGTTTTGCAGTTTACTCTCAAAGACCGGTCACCCTCAACTCTAGAAGAAGCACAAGACCTTGCTAGCAGGATTGAAAAAAACTTGGGTTCAAAGACTACATCAATCAAGTCAATCTCTCGTACAATAATGACCCCAAGGAATCTAGAAATGAGGATGTCCCCGAAGCTAAGCCTAAGACCCTAGAAATTCTTGAAGTAAGAATCATGCCTCCCAAAAGGAAATGGAGCACAACTTTCTCAAATACAAACAATGTTCTGAATGCCTCAATACAACATAAGCCATCTAAGGATTTGGGCATGGCCACTCAGAAAAAACATAACTTTGAAGATGCCTTGTTTGTCTTAGACACACCAATGTTGGAAGATCAAGATACGAGTGAAGCCGATAAGTCTGAAGAAACTGATCCAAGCATTAGTATGTCCTGTATCCTGCAAAGGGTTAAAAGTATTCGTGAAATGTTAGAAATTTCTTTTCTAAAAAAGCAGGATTCAGATGACCAATTATCTTTTAAAGGGATTCCCACACTATTACATACTGGTCATTCTGAGATGGATGAACAAACACCCTTTTCGATGGATCCATACTTGTTTCAAGATTGTCCCACTTTCCCTTTGACAGGAGAAGACGCAGATTGGGGTGATTTTCCTGATGATGCCTTTGATGCCTCAGAAGATTCAGACGAAGATGGCTATCCAATACAAAGAAAAAGTAATTTCATTGAGGGGCACAAAGATGTTTTCAAAGACATAAAAGTTCCAAGTGCCATCATTGTGGATGAAAACCCTTGGTGTTTTCAATGCGGTGAAGCACATTGGGAACATGAATGTCCTTGCAGTAGTGGTGGCCATCAACAGGTAAACAATATAGACTATTTCATAGAAGGCCCTCAAATAAATATCACTATTGAAGAGCATCAAGAGGCCATTAAAGAAGCAGCCAGGTCAGCCAGGATGGCGGTGATAAACAAACTAGACCAGGAATCAAAAGAGAAGCTAAAGAAACGAGAGCTCCGAGTGTATAGAAGAAAGAAATTGGACCAACCTTCCACTGACCAAACAAAAAACCCACCTGTGGATGTAATCCTTCCTAAAATATCCAATGCTGAAAGGGTTAACCTGAATTTTGATCTTGAAGGGGAATTATCCAAGATGCTTGTGACCATCCCTTTGAGAGAAGTCATCAAGGTACCATCTATCAGAGAGCGATTTGAAAACTTTTTCCAAGGATCAGATGGGCTATCGAAGGATGGAACTATTGGTTATATCCAGAATATACCTGTAACTACAACCTATGAGAAAAGGACCAGTGATTCCATCAAAGATGACAAAGCACGTGACAAAACCAGGCTGACTCCTCATAAATGTTCTCCAGAAGATACACATTTTGCAAAAGAAGAAAATTCGAGTCAGATTGAATGGCCCATGAAAGAAGAATACCAACAACTCATTGACGGTCTCAAAGCTCAGAAATCAGAGACTGTGAAAATACTAAAGAAGGTGGAAAATGATGTACAAATCCATCCTTCATAGCAGGAAATCTTTGTAGCAGAATCCCACCCGCCTCCCTCTACACAATACACCAGGGTTGTTCAAGGAACAACCAATTTAAAAGTCAGAGACTACAAGGAGCGAGACATGGTTTGGATGTGGGATGCCAATAAAGGGAAGCCTACTAATATCAAAGAAGACAATCGTTTTTGGCTTGGCCCTTTTAAGGTTGGAAGGAAGTCAGTTAATGACTCATATGAACTGTCTACACTAGAGGGAAGAAGGCGCACAGTGCCCATCAGCGGGCATCTCCTCAAATCCCACCAGGGTGGGGTAACCTGACTCCACAGGTAAGTATAAGTAGGTAGGCATTTCCGTGTATTATACCATCTACATTTATTGTTTGTTTCCCTTATATGCATCTTGATTGTTTTATCTCATATGTATACATGTATTATTTTGTGGGGTGGAAATACCACCCCACCTTTTGTCGTTGATGCTTTCTTGTCAAGTTTGAGTAGGTATGCAGGTTTATGCCAGAGATGTTGAGGTTCTCATGCACTCTATGATGAGCACATGTCCCCGAGTTGGAGCCAGATGTTATCCCTGATATCTAGGGATAACTAGGAGATCATGTCTCAAGGCCCGCAGGTCCTAGACATGGAGTATCGAGAGCAGGATTGACCTAAGCATGGCCCTGGAGGGCCCATCCTTCTTCTTCTTCGCCAAAATTGTCCTGTCAGTAGAAGAAACATCCATCACCATCGGCTTGGACTTGCATTGGAGAAGACTCTTGCTCCATGAGGTAATTGGTCCAAGGTATCATGGTACGTGTCATGTTTGATCATTCTAACCTTCTTATATATGCATCAGGTTCCTTTCATTTCTGATAACTTCTTGGATCTTACACTAATCCATTTGACCATTGTTGGGGTGATTAACGGGGTGACTTAGAAAGCTTTTATTCATGGGTTTTGGTTAGCCACCAGGGAGGATTTGCAGAGCCATCGTCCGCTCCCACCATTCTATCATTTTACATCTTATCTCCCATTCATCCATCCCATTTCCCTAGTCCGTCCATTAGGATGAACTTTTGAGGGTTACACTTTGTCTTGTGGGAAGAAGGGGCTAAAGGCCCAGGGGGTAAAAGCAATTGGTAAAAGATAAAAGCCATAGGAAATGAAACCTAGAGATGCTTCACCCAGGGATCCCCGAGAAGGCAGTAAAAGGCCTCTCGATAAGAAACTAAAGGGACCCTAAGAAAAATAATAAAACAAGACCTAGCCAAGAGGATGGGAGGTCTCATCACGAGCTGACCCATTATGTTCATGGGTATCCAGCAGTATGACATTGCCATTATCTGGTCGCCACGCCAGGGAAGTGACCTTTGGTTGCATGGCCAAGGGAAAGGGGGTCTCATCACGAGCCAACCTTATCATTTCTGTGAAGATACCAGTGGGTAACACTGTCAGATCTGGTCACCACGCCAAGGCAGTGTCCTCTGGTCAGACCTTGAAGTAAAAAAGAAATAAAATCAATAAATGGAAAATAAAGGCAATAAAGGGGCTTGGAAAAAGTGAATCCATGATGGGTACAACTCACCTCCTACAAAGGCACCCACGGACAACACCTACCCTTGGTCTTACTATGACTGGGCATCCCTAGACCATACCACTTCGTATACATGGCTTGAATGATCCTCTGAGGAAACTTTCCTTTTCTTGTGGGTATTAGCCCAATAGGTTATTCTGTTGGTTTCTTTAGCTTTGTATAGTAGATATGTGTAATGTCTTTGAGCTCTTAGATGGTATGTTAGGGATTTCATGCATGTATTTGATAAATTTAATGATGAAATGTGATTGACATTGCTATGATCCCGAGGACTGATGAGCCCATGGAGGGCGTAGTTTTTGATGTGCAGGACCATGCCCGGCGGACATGTACCCGTGGATCGGTACACATGGGGATATGATTAGCTCGGACCTCCATGGGGCTGAAGGGCCCATCAGATGGTTGTTGGGATGGCAGAGATGGGACAACAATGTGATGAGCCTTGCACAAAGAAGACAGAAGGGCGTTCCACCAGGACACCTTGGCAGAAGCCGACCTAGGGGGAATCACCCACTGCAGACAAAATGTTGGCTTTTGATGGGAAGGACGTCACCTGGGGTAGTTGGACGTTATATGGAGCATGTGGCAGTGTGCTAGGGACATTTGGCATGTGTGGCAGCTTGCAGGAGCCCTAAAAGGGCCAACGTTCTGCTTCCTGGATGCTGAGATTGCCCAAAAAGGGCCAACATCTCCCTTAGAGGGGCCTGACGTCTCCCTTTTGAGCTCATATTGTGACATTTTTAGCATTTAATGTAAAAAACAGTGTAATATTGTTAGTCATCCCTGTTGGTTGTTTTAATGACCTATTTTTGTAATTAAAGGTCATAAGATTGGTATAAATAGAGGACGTTGCCTCTCATTTTCATATAACACAAATCACTCTCTTGTGAGAGAATCAGTTTTAGTCTTTTGCTTTGGTATTTTTCTCTTGGAAGTGAGGTGCTACTCTTGTGGAGGATCATTCTTGGCATGTTTATGGTGTTTTCTATCATTGGAAGGTTTACAACTAGGGTTTGATAAGCTCTTCATTGATTTGTAAGTGTATTTCTCATGCAAAACTTATTGAATGAATGGTTGTAGGTTAAATCTCTTACATTTATGGTTACATTGTTATTATTTTGCTTAATCATTGAAACCCTAGGTGGCAAGCACACAAGTAGGTCCTTGCTTCATGTCCCCATGATAGAAGACTTGTTTCAGCCATTGATTAAGGAGAATATAGCCTAGCTGTTGCTAAACTAATTCCCCTTTTTCTGAGTTAGTTTTAAAACATAAATTGAAGAAAGAAGACGTCCTAGGCCTAATTGAGTTTACACCTAGGGTTTTGACTCTTAGGGTTTGGAAGGCCTTGCCTTTGCAACACTTTTCATCGCTAGATTTATGTTTTGAAGCTAGCCATTTTTGCGAAGGATTTTCAAGGAAAGAGGGAGGAGCATGAGGCCTTGCTTAAGCAACACCGGAATGAGCCTCCTCCCCTTAGGGTTTTGACTTCATGGCCCTGCCATTGCAGCACCATCAAGCCCAACTCTCTTGTCTTTGAATTTAGATTCTCCCGAGACCTTAGCCCTTGCTCCTTGACTCCATTATACCCTAAGGCACTAGTCTAGAACTCCAACGTTGAAATTCTTGTGTCAAAACAACACTTTCAAACCTCTTAAATTTCAAACCCTAACTAACCCTAACGTCTCACTAACCCTAGACTTATGATGATGTCATGCCTCTTTTGAACTCATGGTTGATGTAAAACGTTGTGGCTTAGTCATATAAGTGATAGACATTGAAGTGTTTGTAATTTCCATTAACTTATTTGCAAAACGTCCACCTTCTTGTCTACCAAACTAACCCTAATAAAAACGCTGACGTCACCTCTAGTAAGCATAGTGATGCAACAAACCTTTGTGTATGATCATTTAATGATATTTAATGCGTTGTGATGATTTTAAGGATTGGTTATCTACATTGATGCTATATCATTTCCAGTGTTATTGAGAAGTAATATTATAAGCCACAATCATTTTTTGCAATCATTGACTTCGTCAATAATTACTGCCTTTTATGCTCATATCTAATATTGATAAGTCTTTAATTAAATGAAGTACTAACCACTGTAGCATGTATTAGTTTTATTGTTGCCTTGTCTCGCAAACAGGTGCTTCTACTGGGGTATTCCTTCATTCTTGACTTTCTTCTTGGCAGTAATTTGTGAAGGGAAAACTCACCCTGATCCATTAAACCTTTGCCCTTTAAAACCCCAGATTGCTAGGGACGTATCGCTTGGGTTTAGCCTCCCTAAATAGAAAGAGCTCCCTATCGAGGTGACAGTGGGTGGGGAAGCTCCTGTTACGCCAGTTTGGCCCTTACCTTTTAGCTGCTTGGCCCAAACTACAAACAGAGCGATAACAGGCCAAAACTTCGACAAGACATCAACAAGTATATAAGATATTGCATTGCATGTGCAATTTCTAAGCCAACCATCAAGAAGGAAGGCTTATATACCCCTCTTCCTATTCCCGATAAACCCTGGGAATCCATATCAATGGATTACATGTCTAGCTTGTCATCCACCAAGCAAGGAAATGACTGCGTGTTTGTGGTCATTGATTGGTTTTCGAAGATGGCCATCCTCACAGACTATAAGAAGAATGTTACCATGACAAATACTATCAAGATATTCTTTGAGAAAGTGTGGGTCCACTTTGGGTCTGTGTTGAACACCAAGCTCACAAAATCCACTTCTTTCCACCCCCAAACCGATGGACAAATCGAGGTCATCAATCAGATGATTGTGCACATCCCGAGCATGTAAAATTATAAGCATCCACATACATGGGACAAGAGTCTTCCCTTTTTCCAACACAATTACAATTGGTCTCTCCATAGTTCCACCAGCCATATTCCATTTCAGGTGGGTCTTGGATTCCAACCCTTGGGACCCATTGATGCTGCATTCCCTCTTGCCACCACGTAGACAAAATCTTCCCTTGATCAGTCTGTGATTGATAAATCCACCATATTCATTGAGAGGATTCAACACATCCGCCAAGAGGTCTAGAATATTTTGTAGAAATCCAATGCTAAGTACAAGAAACACCATGATCAACATAGGGTACCACACTATGGGTACATCTGCATAAGGAGCATCTCATCGGGCCCTATCAGAAGCTTCTGCCACTTCATTATGGGCCTTACACTATCACCAAGGCTATGGGTAGCAATTATTTTTAGCTCAACACTCCACCCTTCCTTGGTCTGCATCTAGTATTCAATGTGAACCTCCTTCAACCATATTTTCCACCATTATTTGACACTTATGAGATCAAAGAACAACTGACACCAACATAGCTCAACCCTGACTACATGTAATAATAATCCATTGATAAAATCGTGGACACAAAGGTCAAGGGCACTCGCCAGCAACGGATCCAACTTTATCGGGTTGTCAAGGCAGGGAAACTCCTACACCAAGGAAAGTGGCTCACCCAGGGCCAAATCCAATAGAATTTTCTTCACCTGATGGGGGAACTCAATGCAATGGAGATCATTTCTTCATAAGGGGGGAGGATTGATCTAGGTGTATATTGGTGGGCACCCACCTATTTGAACTAGCTCCTCGTGTCTGTTTTTGTTCAACACGTTCTTATATACTACTTTGTAACTGTGGGTTCTACACTTCTGGGGTTGTCTGAAGCCCCACACATCCTCTAGGTGGATACAGGTGGACTCTCACCTAATCTAATTGCCTTATTTTGTATGTTTTCATGTCAGCACATCTTGTTGTACTTATGGGGCTGTTTTGGGGCCCTAAATGTTGTTTTTTCTTTTTCTTTCCAGGTCAACCTATTGATAAAGTAAGAGTTTGATGGAAGAATGCATAGCTCTCTGAAATACCTTTCTAACAGGCTATCACGTGCCTAAAACAGAGGTCGTATGCAAAAGTTATGGCCCTAGGAAGTTAAGGTACCAAATTACACCAACTTACCTATAGGGCCCACATAACTTTTAGTGTTTCACCTTCTAGGGTTAGTTTTTTGGATGTCTAGGGTTTTGGAATTCATGACTAATTCTCTCGCTCCAACCAACATGAGTCTACAACCCCCCTTCCTTGCCCCACCCCGCTGCCCTGAAATATAAGTGTAGACCAACTGTCACTACCATAATAGCTACCACTGCCATTGCCACTGTCACATCAACCTGTAACCTGTCAACCTGTCACTTCCACCAACTTGTCATTACCACCAACCTTCCACTATATCCAACCTATCATTGTCACTAGTACCAACCATATCCTCTCACATGGATCATATACTAAGGACACCTCTCAACTAGATGTCCAATATCACCAACACATGCCTCTACCAAGCACGTACCAATATCACCAACATACCATCACAAGATATGTGTCTCAACCATGTACCAAAGCATGTACAAAACCATCAACTTGTACCATACCAAGCATCAACCATGTTGAGGAAAATATATGAAATGATCTTACTCAAGCATTTTCAGATTTTACTTGGCTAAGGCAAGATAGACGGGAATATCACCCTATGTTTTATAGCCTCAAAAATTGTTTCCTAATCCACAAGTATTAGTTACAAGGGCTTAGGATGAATTTTTATAAATAAAATATTGCTGTAAAATTCAATATTTTATATAATTTTCTGAATATAACAGATGCAAAAGTAATTATGGAAACAAAAGCAAAAAATACCAAGTCAATATTTAACACAGATGAGAAAGAATAGAAATCGCTTATTTCATTCTAATAAAACAAAAGAATCGTTCTCTTTACAAAAATACCTGAGGAAGTTTGGACCAAATTCAAACTTAGATGACCCTGATGAAAACCATACAAAATAACTTCTGACAGAAAGTAAAAAAACTGAATTTTAAAAGCTGGATCAGCTTGCCACATTTTGCTACCCACTCGACTCTGCACAATATCCTTTATCAGTCATGAAATTTAATTCATAAACAAACAAGTCTACACAGACTATCAAATATAGATCAACACCTCTGAAAAACAAGTATCTAAATGATGTAATTCAGCCTTGAATATTGCTATCTACAATAGGACCCTGTTGTCATAAAAGAGAATTAGGCTTTCAATGAATTAAAGAATGAATGAAAACTGAACTATCTCAATAAAACTCAAGAGAATACCTTAGTATGCTTTCTCCTTCTATTCTCCTTTAGTTCCTCCTTCTCTTTTCGCCTTTAAGAAAT
The DNA here is from genome assembly GCA_009831015.1 of Picea engelmannii. Classification (NCBI taxonomy): domain Eukaryota; kingdom Viridiplantae; phylum Streptophyta; class Pinopsida; order Pinales; family Pinaceae; genus Picea; species Picea engelmannii. The sequence goes on along the minus strand of ML814233.1, from coordinate 85,133 downwards.
CAAAATTAGTTGAAGTATTTAAACTACCTCTTTTATTTAAGTTAACTAAAAATCAACTAACTTTTAGTTTAGGGGAAGAATAAATATAATAATAATAAGGGTCTTTAATAAATAATAACTAGTAGGTGGGACCCCTTGTGGCTCCCTTTAGTTTCTTAACAAAAAATAAACACAACTAGTCAACCAATCAAACATATCCCTCCTTGTGGCTCCCATCATCATTCTCATAATTTGAAAATTAATATCAATGATATTTTAAACCATGTCCAAAAAATATAATATCCAAAATATCCAAAAAGAGTGTGTTGTCCAAAAACTTCAGCAGTCAACAGTTCTCAACAATCAATAAATAAATATAATCAAAAACCATATTTTCCACTTTGGGAGGCGATTTTCCCTTTGTTGTTGTTGTCTCCCTTTGATCTCTCTAAATTAGCCTTGGGCTGTGTGGAGCCTTTAGGCTTGATCTCACTGATAACATGAGAGCATCCATCTCTCAAGTGCATGTAGGATGAAATAGATTTGGTGGAATTACTTGAGGGAGAGGAGGGGGAAACAACAACTTTTCCTTTATCATGTGCATGGTGGTATTTGGTTTTGAGCATTTTTCTTGCATGGGAAGATTGTACAGGTGAGTGTGCAGGGGAAATTTGGACAATTGGGTTAGTCGGTGGAGGGGGAGAAGGTAGAGACAAATTGGGCCAACCACGATGTTGGGAAATTGATGGATGAACAATCTCTTGCCATCCATTATTTTCAGGGACTTCAAGTTGTAATGGGACATGAGGGGGAAATGGGATAATAGGGACATGATGGTGTTGGAAGGGAGGCCTTTTTGGCCTAGGCTAGACTACCCCTTGTCTAATCCAGTTGAAAAATGCAACTTGGAAGAGCTAGTTCAACTCTTGTGGATCTGCATCAAATGTATCAAAAACATTGGCCTTTTAGGGCCCCTGTTCCAATTTCCTCTTCCCCTGTTATTCCAGCCATGGATTCCTCTGTTGAAGAAGCTCATTCATGTACACAATGTTTATTATAAACTATCTTATTAAAAAATCCATACATGACATATCTTTAAATATGCAACAAAGTTTGGATCAACAACACATCAGACTCATGCAATCCAATCCATAAAAATCGTTTAATACTTGTCAATGATCATGGGGTGAATAAGGGTTCTGGGATATCTGAGGGGGTTGTATGGAGAGAAAAAGTGGTAAAATGAAAGGGAGTATATCATGGTTATTTCTCAACAAATCATCAAATAATCAACTGTATTGTAATGACAAAACATATCAATTGTAACTCATCTTTGTGTCATCCTTTAATTTCTATAATACATAGTTTCCATTTAATTATAATTTAATTTTAAGAAAATGGCCTGCAAAGTGAATCTGGGAATGTGAGGGGATTCATAATGTGCGAAAAAGTGAGAGAATGGCATGTAAGTTAATGGATATTGTTCATAAAAAAAATCAAGTAATTAATAATCATAACTCTGTACTATAATCAATAAAAAATTACCAACACCACACCAACATTACTGTGTATCAAATTTTTTGTTGTAATATTTAAATTTCCTAGACTTCCTCAATTCATAACAGTCTGTGTAACCATAACCCATGCCCAAAACAAACTTTCCATTCAACATACTTGTTTAAGAAAATGTTGGTCTTTAATTTATTTTCTTTCCCTTTAAGAATTTAAAGAAAACGCACATCAATATTGCTCGACCTCTATCTCATAATGCATCACTATAAAAATAACATCCATTGTCTACCAATTCACAATCGGGCCAAATTAAAATATACACAAGTCCCTTTTCAAATACGAACAAACTTCCAAAACATGCCCGATTACACACAACCTTCATCATATCGATCAATAAGATTTTGCAACGAAACCACATTCAACATAAAACTCGAGCCTCATCATTGTCTATGTAACCATTTACAATCTGCATGATGATTCAATAATATATGCAAGGCAAACATAACCAATTACACATAGTCACCATTCCCACAATTAGCTATAACCCTGATCGGGCCTAGCAAAACCACAAGTGTTTCCAATTTGCAATTAATACCACATTGTAAGAACACAGTGAATGGAATCACAACGAAAGGATAACAGTCATCGAATGTATATAATTACCTGTTCCCAAATGTAATTGTTCAATCAAATTAATCGTAGGAAGATGAGATAGGGACTCGACAAAAAAGACTTCATAACCATTCCATTGATAAACCAATATTTGACAACCAAGAAGATGCCCGAAGGAGCAAAGACCGTTGGAGATTAAAATCGGGCTCTATCAAAAACAAATGTAGTGATACAATCAAGAGCACACTCATGTTTTAAAAATATCACAGAGGAATGGAGGTATTCATAGACTTATCAACCACGTGCAAAAATACCCTTCAAAACAGTCACAACAATAAGCCACAGAGTCTTCTGATTACTCCCAGTCTAGGAAATAAAACCAACAGTTAGCCATCGAGGAAAGCAACAATGGGTAGGGTAGAAAAATCTAGTGCACATAGTTCATTTTACGCTTGCAGAGGAGAGGTGAAGTTAACTGGACCGTGACAATTATTCAAAGAATGCACAAAGATATAACCTCTATGTCCATCATCTTAAGAGTCGAACAACCAGTGAGGAATACCAATGAGGATGCATAACACTGAAGTATAACTTATATCACCCCACAACCATACAATATATATTAATGTTATGGCCACCCTTGGACTGGATCTTGGGATAATTTGGTGAAAGGGAAATGAGAATGATCCCACGACCATGAATCTGGGTTGAAGAAATTACATAGCAATCGAATGGCAATTCGAATGCGACTGGATAGGGTTACACTCATGACTATGAGGGAACGACCGACGATAATACACAAAACAAAACCCTCCACCATTAATGTAGAATGATATACCACATTCACTTATTATCCAGAGAGACCCATCACGATTTTAAACTGATAGAGCAATCGGTTATTGCACAACTTTAAACAAAACCCAATCCTTTTTCTTGCAATCTGAATAATTTTACAGTCATCACAGAGAGAATGTCACATATTCACACAGTTGAAATTCTTAGAAACACGCAAACCCAAGCGTTACTGAGCCATTATTTGTTCATACATAAAGCATAATTCATGGATGGAGTGAAAAAGAACCATACTTGGAACAAAGAGCTTAAAAGGGGCGAGTTGGCCGAGTCTTCTTCTTCCCAAGAGCCTGAAATGCGAAGCTCAACCACCAACAGATCAGAAATGCAACAAGGAACAATTCTAGGGTGACGAATGATAGTGCATTTACTACACTTCGCTTCCATCTCCTATCCTATTCAATTTTAAGTACAAGACAACCAAACATTCACCAATCCATTAAACCATGTATTCAATTCCCAAACAATTGAAATCTACAACGATATCCCTTGTCCAATGCGCCACCCACTAACATTTACGTGTTTAACCTTGGCCAAGTTCTATGCCATAACCTTATTGCAATGCCATATTCTCCCAAATCAAATCAAATGAAAATCACATAGCCACGTCAAACCAACCATATAATAGTTAGGACTAACATTAACATCTCTTTATTTTTCCATTTGCATATAACCCTTAACATAGCTCAAATATAACTTATTTTCCTTTAAGAATTCTTTCATAGGTTTTCTTTCTTTGTTTTGGTTATGTTATCACTAACATATCTCTGGTATATATGTGGCTAGGTATTCAATCACGACAATTAGTGACATGGTTAAATAATAGCAATTGTAAATACATGCCATCATAACAAAAAAAATGCTTTGAATTGTAGAAACATCCCATAAAATGTATCATCCACTTGTTACTATGTCAAAAAGAAACCAAGATTGCATTGTTAACGATGTAGGACTGTGTAAGAAACATCAAAACAACAACAACAAAAAATGTGTGATATGTCTATTTTTGAGTCTCCAGTCTACAAGGGGGTCCCACCTACTAGTATTATATTATTAGCATAGTTTAAATAATAGGGCTTTAGCAATACTTTGCAGGAGGAATTCATCGTTGTGATTTTAATCGTCAACAAACCGTGTACCACAATAGGTGCATCAACCATGGACCAACACCTATAGAAAATCATGCATCAACCTTGCACCAACACTTGTACCAAACCGTGCATCAACCATAACCTGTACCAAACCATGCATCAACCATGCACCACAACTTGTATGATATGCCTCAACCATCAACCATGTACATCAACACCATACCATGTACCAATATTGTACCATATCATGTATCAACCATGTACATCAACACATATACCATACCATGTACCAACAATTTATCTCAACCATATACCATATCACTCAATCATGCCATATACAAAGAACAATAAGATATATCAAGCAAGTACCATCAATGGTGTACCTCAACCAAGTATCGACATCACCAAGAGATGTATCTCATACATATGTTGTCATATACCAAGTGTAATCCTCAACAATGTATCAATATCAATGAAAACCATACACCATGTGCCAATGCTTTAAGAGTATATCAAGAATAAGTCTCAAGCATGTACCATATCATTATCACCATGTAGCCAAACTAGATACCAATATATCAATACAACCAAGATGTATTACTACTCAATGTACCATACCAATATCACTAAGGTGTACCATGAATCAACAAGGCATGCCTCTCAAGCATGTACCATACCATTACCAAGCATAATAAATACTCACATGAGCATATGTGTGACTTGTAGCTGACATGTTGTACTGTAACACTGACCTGTAGCATTGTCACAACCTTCAATAGCTTGGTACCAACATTATCCCCAATTTTGTCTTTTCCTCATGGGACAAAGACTACCTATCACACGGGGCCTCACATGATGTCACTTAAGAAACTCGCAGGGGTGCCTCGTGTGACACCCTCAAGTTGACCCATGAGGGCCTGCCTAATTAGGGTTTCATAGAAACCCTAGCACTCTGTAGCTCTGAAACTTTTTCTCTTTCCTTGCACTTTCTCCACTGCCTTAGACTTGCCATCAGATTCTCCAATAGACCAAAAATACTAGACCATAACATTCACAAGATAGGTATTCAATGTAAGTGTGTGTATCAAATGAATGTCTCATTATGTGTATTTATAATTTTTCTAGGTAACCTCTTTCCTTATTCTTAGGGATTCTTTAGCTTTCTTGTTGCAACAACTTTACCCATTCATTAATTCACTTGTATCCAACTTGATCCAGTTGGATATTAGTGGCCAACTACCTATCCCAATTGGCTCCTCTTGTCCATTTTTTAGTTCAACATGTTCTTCTGTACTTATTTGTAATTGTGGGTTCTACACTTATGGGGTTGTTTGAATCCCTACACATCTTCAGGTGGATATTGGTGGCCTCTCACCTAATCCAACTAGCTTATTTTGTATGCTTTCATGTCAGCACATCTTGTTGTACTTCTAGAGCTATTTTGTAGGCCTAAACAATGTTTTTTTGGCTCGCCACAGTCAAACTATAGATGGAGTCAGAGTTTGATGGTGTAATGTGTAGCTCTCTGAAATACTTTTCCAATGGGATATCACGCGCCTAAGACAGAGGTCATATGAAAAAGTTACAACCCCGTGAAGTTGAGGTACCAACTTACCCAGAGGGGCCCACATGAATTTTGATGTTTCACCTCTTAGGGTTAGGTTTTTGGATGTCTATGGTTTTGGAATTCATGAGTAATATAAAAAAGGCCTCTAAAGCCTCATTGTAATTCATTATTCTCATACGGATGCACGTAGCAGCCACGTCTCTTCTCAGAGATAGCTACCACCATTCGAGCAAGCGTTTCAGTTCTACAGTTTTACAGTTTCATCCTATTTCATTATTCAATAGAAGATATTATTCACTCGATATATGTGTTATTCTTCATATCTTTGTGTTTATTGTATTTAGTCTATTAATTAGTTCATTCCACTCCTAAATCTGAATCAGTGGTATCAGAGTGGTCTTCTCTTCATTTGATTTTCTTTGTGCATGTCCCCAACAAGATTTGGGTACAAAACGTTGGGACTCGAACCAATCAAGCCATTGCAATATCGGTCACGTCGAGCTCAACAAAAACCCATGGGGGACGAAAATAAATATGATGGAGAAAGAGATCCTATTAAAATGTTGCTCTAGGAATCCTTCACGTGACAAAGGAACAGAATGATGGACAACTTTGTGCAGATCCTTCGATGACTGCCCACAGGAGAAGCATATTCATCAAGCAACCATGCAACCCCCTTCAAGGTAAGAATAAATTTTTATATTCCATTATTTGAAGCACTGATAGATGCAAATGATGTAGATAAATGGATGAATTTGCTCGAAGGGTATTTTTCAGTCCACAATTTTTCCGATAGGGAAAATATAACTTTTGCACTCCTTAAGGTCGTCCCCCATGTTAAATATTGGTGGGATACTTACTCTGAGAAAAGGGCCATAGAGGAATATGTGATGTTTTTGGTGGCACCTACTTGGGATTCCTTCCGGGACACCATTAAAGAACAATACTACCCTGTTGGAAGCTACGAGGACCAGTACACCAGATGGACCACCCTACGTCAAGAAAGGGACCAGATAATACCAGATTTCACCAATATTTTCCGTACCTTGCGCACCAAATTGGGTATCAAATACTTTGAGTGTCATTTGGTTCTCAAATACCGTGTCTATTTGCATAGATACATTCAAAAATAAATGGAGTTTCTAGACATCACCTCATTGGGCACGACTTATAGATACATTGTCAAGATCGAGCATAAATTTAAGTTGAAGAGGAAAGAGTTTGGATCTACAAACTTCTCACAACTGAAGTAGGGAAAAGGTGGCCCCAACCCACATAGCAAGGGACCGAGCCTAGATGACTGCCCTCAGGACAACCAGTCCAAGCCACAACACAAGAAGGGCAATGAGAAGATGAATAAGGACATGGGAAAATGGTGTGAGTACCATAAAATCCCTTGGCACAACACTGAAGAATTTCGCTCCAAGCAGTCACTCGTGGCTGAGATAAAGGCTTCCGAGTTAGAGGCTGATTTTGATTTTGAATCAAATCCTAGAGGAGGGAATCGAATGATCGATGTTGAACCCAGTGCCACTTTTTCTACAACCAAATTCTGGCCAAGCGAACTAGATGAACAAGAGGAAGGGGAATGCCTCTTTCACTCACAAATGTGGGTAAAGGGGGATCCACTTCATTTAATTATCGATAGCGGTATTCAGAAGAAAATAATTTCAACAGAGGTTGTCAAGTGGTTATACCTGCCATCAACACTGCACCCACAACCCTACACCATCAGTTGGCTTTTCCAAGGAAGAGATCTTTGTGTTAGCCAACAATGTTGTTTGCCCTATGACATCAAGGCTTTCAAAGATGAGGTATTGTGTTATATTTCTCCCCTTGAATTTTGTGATGTTCTTTTAGGACAACCATATTTGTGGAGGCATCATGTTGTTTATGAGTCTAGACCCTGCAGTGTTATTATTACTTTTGGTAGACAATTGTACAGGATACCAGAGGTAGCACCTCCTACCGCTATTTCTTTAATCTCTTCTAAGCAATGCAATAAGGTCATTTTATAGACCTATAAGTTCATCTTCTTTGTGATCCATTCTCATAGTAAGAATAAGGTCTCCCTCACATATGTGGCCTCTACATAGAGACTCTCTCTGCAACAGAATAAAATGGATGGGATTGTGGAAGAATACAAAGACATATTCTCCTCACCCACACGGGTACTGACACATTGCCAAGTCAAGCATCCAATCGATATGACCCCCTATGCATCTCTACCTATGGAATAGTCTATCTTCACTCACTGATGGAAAATGATGAATTCAGGTGTTAGATCCAAGAGCTTCTTCAAAAGGGGCACATTAGACCCATCTCCTCCCCTTGTGGAACCCTGATTGTACTAGTGCAGAAGAAGGACAGGACTTGGTGACTCTGCATTGATTACAGAGCCTTAAACAAAATCATAGTTAGGAACCCATACCCCATTCCCAGGATTGATGACCTTCTTGACCAACTCAAGGGGAAAAATTTCTTCAACAATATTGACCTAAAGGCTGGCTACCACCAGTTTCCCATTGAACCAACTGATGTATGGAAGACAACCTTCAAATCTAAAGAAGGTCTCTTCGAATGGATGGTCATTCCCTTTGGCTTAGAAAATGCAAAAACCACTTTCATGAGGTTGATGGATGATGTATTGAGACCCTTCACCAACTCCTTTGTGGTGGTATATTTAGATGGCATCCTCATCTTTAGAATAACGTGGGAGGAGCACATGCGACATATTCAACAGGTTTTGAGCACTCTATGGCAACACAAGCTATATGCCAACTTGGAAAAATTCTCTTTTGGCATAAACATGGTGCAATACTTGGGCTACATTGTTGATGAGCATGGGGTACATGTTGATCCAACTAAGATCCAAGTTTTTTGTGACTGTCCAACCTCGACCACACTGACCGAGCTTCATAGATTCTTGGGACTAGCCAACTTCTACCGACGGTTTTTGTTGGGATTCTCCCATATTGAATGTGCCCTTAGCTAGGTGACCAAGGGCAGTGGAAGGGCCAAGTTCTTGTGGGGGAAGGAACAAAAATGAGCATTCTATGATCTGAAGCATCTCTTGTGCTTCGCTCCAATACTCCCCTTTCCCGATTTTCAACAACCATTCGAGATTCATATTGATGCATTTGACTATGTTGTGGACACAATTCTCACTCAACACAGTCATCCAGTGGAAGACCATAGTGAGACACTCTCCGATGCCGTCCAAAAATAAACCACCTATGACAAGGAAATATATTCCATTGTACAAGACTGGCATCAATGGAATCATTACATTATAGGTAAGTAGATGATCATACACACTGATCACAATCCTCTGCAGTTCATACAGACACAGGGGAAATTGCAGAACGACTGCCATCATAAGTGGTCCACCTACCTGCAACAGTTCCATCTCAACATCAAGTATAATATAGAGATCTCAAATCATGTCACTGACTAACTCAGTCGACCTCCTATGGATTCACTCACCATTGTGCTCCATTCCTATGGAAATGAAGCATCTGCATGGCCCCAACTTTATCAGCAAGATCCAGACTTCACCACCACCTATCAACTCTTGGGTACTGACGCGACTCTCAACGATTTTCACATTCAGGACAGACTATTATGCCACCTGGGCCATCTTTGTGTTTCTATACGAGAGCGTGAAAATCTGATTTGGGAAGCCCACTACAGTCGGATGGCATGGCATTTTGGCGTGGGGAAAACTGTGGTTGTTCTTCATAAACAATTTTATTGGCAAAAACTTTGACAGGATGTCAACAAGTATATAAGATCTTTCATTGCCTATGCCATTGCCAAGCCATCCATCAAGAATAAAGTCTTATACACCCCTCTTCCTACTCTCGATAAGCCTTTCGAATCCATCTCAATGGATTACATGTCGGGCCTTCCTTCCACCAAGCAAGGAAATGACTGTGTATTTGTGGTCGTTGATCGGTTTTTGAAGATGGCCATCCTCACAGCCTGCAAGAGGAATATCATAGCTGGAGATACTACCAATATCTTCTTGGAACGAGTGTGGGTCCACTTTGGGATAGCACATTCCATCATCTCCGATTGGGACAACATGTTCCTCAACACAATTTTGGTCGAATCTCTGGTCACTGTTGGACACCAAGCTCACAAAATCCACTGCTTTCCACCCCCAAACAAACGACCAAACAAATGTTGTCAATCGTATGATTGTGCACATCTTTCGCATGTACAACTCTAAGCATCCATGTATATGGGACGAGAGTCTCCCCTATGTTCAACACAGTTACAACATGGCTCTCCATAAGTCCACCGGCCATAGCCCATTTCAGGTGGGACTGGGATTCCAAACCTTGGGTCCCATTGATGGTGCACTACCTTTTTCCACCACACAGACATACTCTTCCCATGATCAGTATATGATCGAAAAAGCCACCATATTCATTGAGAGGATTCAACACATCTGCCAATAGGTCTGGGAGATTTCGCAAAAATTCAATTCTAAGTACAAGCAACACCATGATCAACAAATTTTACCACACCAGTTTCAGGTTGGCGAAAAATTCTGGTTACATTTGTAGAAGGAGTGTCTCACAGGGCCCCATCAAAAGCTCTACCCACTTTTCTATAGGCCTTACACTATCACCAAGGTTGTGGGTAGCAATGATTTTTAGCTCAACACTCCACCCTTCCTTGGCTTGCACCCAGTGTTCAATCTGGACCTCCTTCGACCATATTTTCCACCATTATTGGACACCTCAGATATCACAGAACACCTGACACCAATAGAGCTCAAGCCCAACTGCATGGAACAAGCATCCACTGATCAGATAGTGGACACATAGGTCAAGGGCACTCCCCAACAAAGGACCCAACTTTATTGGATTATCAAGGAAGGGTAACTCCTACACCAAGGCAAGTGGTTCACCCGAGGCCAAATCTAGTTGAATTTTCCTCACCTGATGGGGGAACTCAATGCAATGGAGACCATTGCTTCCTAAGGGAGGAGGATTGAGCCAGTTGGATATTAGTGGCCAAACACCTATCCCAACTGGCTCCTCTTTTCCATTTTTTAGTTCAATGCGTTCTTCTATACTTCTTTGTAATTGTGGGTTCTACACTTCTAGGGCTATCTGAAGCCCTACACATATTCCAGGTGGATATTGGTGGCCTATCACCTAATCCAACTAGCTTATTTTGTATATTTTCATGTCATCACATCTTGTTGTACTTCCATGGTCATTTTGGAGGCCTAAACAATGTTTTTTTTGCTCGCCACAGTAAAATTGTAGACGGACTTAGAGTTTGATGGTGAAATGTGTAGTTCAATAAAATACCTTTCTAACGGGCTATCACGCTCCTAAAACAGAGGTCGTATGCAAAAGTTATGACCCTGAGAAGTTGAGGTACCAACTTACCCATAGAGGCCCACATGAATTTTGACGTTTCACCTCCTAGGGTTAGGTTTTTAAATGTCTAGGGTTTTGGAATTGATGAGTAATATAAAAAGGGTCTCTAGAGCCTCATTGTAATTGAGTTTTCTCAGATGGATGTGCGTATCAGCCACATCTCTTCTCAGAGATAACTACCACCATTCGAGCAAGTATTTTAGTTATGTAGTTTTACAGTTTCAACCTATTTCATTATTCAATATAAGATATTGTTCACTGGATATCTGTGTTATTCTTCATATCTCTGTGTTTATTGTATTTAGTTTGTTAATTAGTTCATTCCACTCCTAAATTCAGATCATAACTAGGGGATTCTTGACCATTCTTTGGGGATTCTAACTTCGCAAGGCCATAACTCCTCAACCATGAGGAATCATGTGGTGTGCCACATATCAACGGAAACAAAATGAAAAGGATTATCCATCTATGAGTGTCTTAACTACATTTACATTGTCCTTCCTGTCCATATTCCTCAACCAACGTTGGGTACCATAACCACACCTTTGAGGCTTCATGTAGACTTCATAAAATGCACCTATCACATATGCTATCATCAACCACTCCATCAATGAAAACTAAATCATAATCAATATCAACCACATCTCTAAGGATTCCAGACTTCTCCAAGGGTTGACATCAATCTCTAAGGTTTGACATCTATGAAAACCAACTATCTAAACCAACTGTCGAACAATCTCCCCCTTTGGCATTGATGGAAACACCAACATTCATGGAAACACTAATGCTCCAACACTCATGCTCCCCCTATGACCATTGCTCCTCATCAATGTTTCTCACTCCCCCCCTTTGTGAAAAATAAGGATGACACCTTGAGGATTTGCATTGACTTCATGAAGCTAAATAAGGTAACGATGAAGAATAACTATCCTCTGCCAAGGATATATGACCTCTTTGATCAATTAAGAGATGCTAAGGTATTTTCCAAGATTGATCTGAGATCTGGATATCACCATGTGAGGATCAAAGAAGAGGACATTAGTAAGATTGCTTTTAGAACAAGGTATGACCACTACGAGTTTATAGTGATACCATTTGGATTGACAAATGCACTAGATTTTTTCATGTGTTTAATGAATGGTATATTTAGAGAATACTTATAAAAGTTTGTCATTGTATTCGTGGATGACATCCTTGTTTATTCAAAATATGAAGAAGAACATGAACAACACTTGAGAATGGCACTACAAGTATTGAGAGGACATAGATTATATGCTAAGTTGAGTAAATGCTCTTTCTACCAGAGGAAGATTCATTACATAGGCCATATCATATTAGAATAAGGTATAGTTGTAGACCCTGACAAGAGAAAACCATCACATAATAGCTTGCACCAAGAAATGTCTCTGAGGTGAGGTCCTTCATGAGATTAGAAGGTTATTATAGGAGGTTCATTGAAGGATTATCCCACATTGCACACCCAATTACATCTCTATAGAAGAAAGGTATGAAATTTGGATGGACACCTGAATGTGAAAGAATATTTCAACATTTGAAGAGTTTACTAACAAGTGCACCAATTCTAAAAAAATTATGATCCTAATGCAGATTGTGTTGTATGCACTAATGCATGCAAAGAAGGGCTTGGTGAGGTCCTTAGTTAGAATGGACATGTAGTGTGATATGAATCAAGAAAGTTAAAATAACATGAGAGATTGTATGCCACTCATTATTTAGAACTATCAACCATTTTTCATGCTCTAAAAATGTGGAGGCACTACCTTATGGGTAGGAAACTTTAATTGAGAATATGCCACAATGGGCTGAAATATTTATTTGGACAACAAACCCTGAACGACGAGAAAAGTAGATGGTTAGAGTTCCTCAGTGAATATGAATTTGATATTAGGCACATCAAGGGTAAATAGAACAAGGTGGTTGACACACTCAACAAAATATCACATGAGATACATGCTACAACCATCAACATGTGCACACCTAATTTACAAAACATAATTTCAGAAGGTGCAAAAACAAATCAGAAATATGAGGAAATAAAAGAAAAGACACGACAAGGAAAATTGGAGAAAAAAATCAAGAATTTTGAGCTAAAGGAAGACAAAATCCTTATGTTCAAGAATATAATATATGTGCCAGATAATCAAGAGTTGAAAAATATACTCTTATCGTAAATGCACAAGGTACCTTATGTTGGAAAACTAGGATATAGAAATATGATCAGAACTGCCAACAAGCTATATTATTGGCCATGTATGAAAAAAAAGGTTCCAAATTTTATTGCCAAATGCCTTGAATGTCAAAAAGTCAAGGTTGAGCATAGACACCCAGCAGGTTTACTACAACCTTTTCCCATTCTGGAATGGAAATAGGAAGTGGTAACCATGGACTTTATTACTAAACTACCTAGCACTGTCAAACAACATGATTCAATTATGGTAGTTGTGGACAAGCTTACCAAAGCTGCCCATTTCATTCCTGTGAAGGAAACTCACAAGGAAGCCAACATTGTTGATATCTACTTGAAGGAAGTAGCCATAATTCATGTGATACCAAATACTATTGTATTCAATAGGGATTCCAAGTTCATATCAAATTTGTGGAAAGGGTTATTCAAAGGATTGGGCACACATTTAAATTTTAGCACAACCTACCATCCAAAGTCAGATGGAGAAACCAAAAGAGTTAACCAGATAATAGAAGACATGATGATAATGTATTTCATGGATAAACCATAGAAGTGGGAGGATTACCTACACTTGGTCGAATTCGCTTATAACAATGGATACCAAGCATCTATAAAGATGAGTCCATTTGAAACACTCTATGGAAGGAAATGCAATACACCAATAAGCTGGGAAAATCTAGCTGATAGAACAATAATTGGACCATATTTACTCTGAGATATGGAAGATCGAGTGATGAAGATAAAACATACCTTGAAATTTTCCCTGGACATGAATTTTTTTTATGTTGATAAGCATAAAAATCCTAGAGAATTTTCAATAGGTGACCATGTATTTTTGAAAGTAAAAGAAAGACGAAGTTCCATGATATTGGGAAGGTGTTCAAACATATCAAAAAGATGTTGTGGGCCATTTGAATTTCTATAAAGGATTGGTCGTGTAGCTTATATGCTTACATTACCAACCTCCATGTAAATTCATAATGTTGTTTCATGTATCCTTACTCAAAAAATATGTACCTAATACTAATCATGTCATTGATTGGAATGTGATTCGGGTAGAGCTAGAGGGAGAATTACAGGTACAACAAATATGCATTTTGGACCGAAAAAAAACAACTCTAGAATCGAGTCATAAATTTGGTAAAGGTATAATGGACCTGACATGGACCTGAGGAAGCAACCTGGGAACATGAAGATGTTATGCAGGTAGAATATCCACATCTTTTTGAAATTTTGTTTCTACATATGTATATGTTGCACTGAGGAAAGTGCATAAATAAGGGGGAGGGGAATGTCATACCCCTAAGACAAACCCAGTTGAAATGTAATTACAAGTATGCATATAGGTTGGTGAGACAAGAACCTCTTTTGCCCAATGAGCCTATTTTTTATTATGTATTTTTCACTTGAAATTAATGAAAGAAAACATGACTACATGCAGACCATCATGTCAAGAAGAGTAATGGGGATAGACTCCACTAGAATGGGAAAAGGGGGATAAGAGTCTCAAAAATGGGCTAATCTAAGGGGGATTAAGCCAAAAAGGAGTATTTTATCAATATTCCTAAATTTAAAGTCTAAGGTAGGGGATAATTCATTTTATCCTAAGTCCTTATGAGGAAATGTATCACCATGTGAGGAAGCCATGTGTGTCCCATGTAGTTTCCAACATGACAAGTGTCAAGTTGGGAACATGCACATAATTTTTGGGGACTTAATCTCACTAATCCACCATTCGATCATTATTCTCCCACCTCACATCATTTTTGTCATCGGTACTTTCATGTTTCCATTACCGTAAATGTACATGTACTAGGGAGAACACAAGATTTTGTTGAAGATCACCAAAATAGAATTGTTAAGCTGAAGAGGCAGGTTTTTAGGCCCATGTGTGTTCTCTCTAGGTGAGAGAATTCCAGGGAAATTGATTCCCAGAGGTGCCAATTTGTGGTCATATAACTCTGATTATTCATGTCTGGCTTGTTGCTGAAGCCTGGAAGGAAGTGGGCAACCATAAGGGGAACACTTCCTGGGTGGGACAAGCATGTGGGGAAAGTAGAGTCTATAAGATAGTTGCTGAGCTTAGCACATGTATGGGGAACAATGTCTAAGGTTGGGAGGAAAGTCATAGGTCAACATGCAATTGGTGGTTCAATTGCTCCATATAAGTGATCATTATGTGCTTGTTTAATTATTGTTGACTAAGAATGCAAGAAATCCTATGTTGAGTATTAGTGTGCAAAATACTATGAATTCTGGTCATAATTAATAGTTATTCATAATACAATTTAAGTAATTTTCCCTATAAAAATTGTATAGATGATGTAAACTGGCAATTAGATCATGGGTTCCATAATTATCATTATCCTGAGCTTATTGGAGATGAGACTGGTTCAATAATGGAGTTTGTAGCTATAATACCTTGATAATGTTTATCAACAACTATGTTTATATCTTCGAGTGTCTATGTAGAATTAATAATTGTACATATGATAAGTGGGGTAATTACCCATCTTGTTACGAGCAAAGTTAAGTGAGTAAAAACTTGATATTTTGCACTGGAAAGACCTTGAACAAATACAAACAGTGTGTTGGGCACAAATTTCTCATCCTTACATCGTGTTGAGAAAATATTGGCAGTTTGGGGTGGGTTTTACAACCTACATATGGTCCTAAGATTCTTAGGAAATCCTCTGAGAAAAACTCAGAGCATTAAAGACTAGATTCATACTAATTTAAGTGAGTCAATTATGCTCGTTGATTGTTGAAGTTTGGATGATTGTTAGATCCTTAGGAATGTGTCTCTAACGATTTGGGTCATTGATCGTAATAGGAGGTACGTCAAAGTAGCATTGGATACGGTACTCTGATGAAAGACTACTAGAAACTTTCTTCACCATAGGATATATTAATGATGACCTATATTTCATGTCATTCCACGTGGAGGGTCCATGAGGAGAGTGACCCATAGTTCCACATGGCATGGTGTTAAGGTATTTGGAGAAAATAAAGGTGATGTGGTATGAGTGCCATGTGTCAAGTCAAGTGACACCATTGGGTAGGTCCACATGTGTAACATATAGGTAGTGGACCTAGGAGAATGATAGGTTCACAGAGATGGGAAGGAGAGATGATTGAGTCCACGAGTCTTCCAACCCATGAACTTGACAAGATCAAAAAATAATCTGAGTGTTGAGACTTTTTGTACGAGCTTGTGAAAGAGCTGGTAAAAAATTGTAAGTGCGTGAGTCCGTGTGGATGGAAAAATGGCTAAGTGTCGAGATTTCTAGTATGAACTTATGAAGGTTTCTTGAAAGGTATGATTATAGACTATGAGTCTGCAATACCGCCACCCACGATTTCATGAATACAACAGGGTTGTTAGAAGAAGAAAAAAACTTGATACTCCATCCCTTAGAAGGTACATAGGGGGTCAGGTATGTTACAAATTAAGTGATGATACACG
Source organism: Picea engelmannii (assembly GCA_009831015.1). NCBI lineage: Eukaryota > Viridiplantae > Streptophyta > Pinopsida > Pinales > Pinaceae > Picea > Picea engelmannii. Next base: position 68,446 of record ML814233.1, on the reverse strand, counting down.
TTGAAATATAGAAGGTGAAGTAGTAGAAACATGAATGACTACATAGAAGACTAATTCAACCATATTTCACCTGATATGGTTTCTTCTCTCCTTCCTTTGGGGAAAATCTCCCTAGTCAAGGTCTAATGACTAGGAAAAGCAATGACTCCTTAAAAAATAGAAACTGACCTATTATTACCCAAATTCATAAAACCCTAATGATTTCTTTCAAATAAGGGAAACAAGAAAAATATAAAGAATGACACCTTCTATCCTTTCATTCGTAGTAGATCATGTTAATCTGCTACTTTCTCCTAAGTTGCAAATCTCCTCCCAAAGATAATTTAGATGACCTGAAACAACATATAAAACAATCTACAAGAGCATGTATGTAATCATTATAAACATAAACATGTACTAATTCTCATGAAATAAGTTATAAACATTCAAAATTATTCATAAGAACATAGACACATGAATTGGGAAAGGAAATCTCTCTTTTATTGATAACATGTAAGGAAGATTACAACCAAAATCTTTGATGTCGACACCGCTCAATGAAACTCGCTCGGGTTCCTCCAATAAGACTCCAAGTGCATTAATCCCACAATCACTAGCAAATCCTCACAATCAACATGCAAAACTAAGGGGTTTGATGGATTGCTTAAAGAGAATGAAATAATGAGAATGAGGAGGATGGATACTTAGAACTAGATGCATAAGCTCAAAGAGAAAGAAGGAGAAATTTGAGTAGAGTTCCTTTTCCTCTTCAAAATTTATTTCAAATGAACCCCCTAGGGCCATTTTTATATGAAAATTAGATTTTTTTTCGGTTGTGAGAAGGGCTATAGGATGTAGGAATGGTTATGCAATCCAAAATATCCCGTAAACCCCACTAGAGAGTGCATCATTTTTAATTTTTTGCAACTTTTGAAAATGAGATTTTTGAGAAGGAATTCCAACAAAAGTGATTTGCAAGTGTGTATATGGATGAGCCATGGCCAATAATGCATAGTGGTGGAATTTTGGACTATAACAAATGACCCCTAATGTGTGAGTTCAGAAGAGAAACTGATGGTCGAAATACATTACAATATCTTAGGGAAAGCACTGAGTAAAGTGATCCCAGACAAGCATTCGTGAGTGTGTCATATGCAATAAGATCAATATCTCTGAGGCGAGCATAGCCATGCTTAGGACAAACTAAGTATGGATTCCAATCAAGTACATTGAAGATCCATGTCAAATATATAGAATAATCATGGCACATGAAACACATATATTGGATCCATGTCAAAAAGGATTGTATCCACAAACAATACATAGTGGAGCTACGTCTCAAAATCATCAAAAGACATAAGAGTACAATAACATATACAATTTTATCTTCAGGAAGTATCAATGTCTATAGCTGGAGATGATAACATCATAACTCAAGAAATAACTTTAAAATATTCAAAACTCAGGTAGGAGTATAACAAAAGTGTAAGACTCACTACCCTTAGGTCTTTGACAAGCCATCGCAAAAATACTGGAGGATCTCAAACATCATGCATAGATCTTCATTGATTTCGAATGTGGACTTGATAGGACTCTTGGGATGGTTGACTTGCAAAGGTTAAGAGACTGACTGTGGGATGGCCAACCCAGGCTGTAAACATTCCCTTGGAAGAAATCATGACATATAAAGTGACTTAGGAAACATGTTATTGACATAAGTCTATGACACATGAGGCATCACAAACTCTCCATATGTTTGGAAGAGTAACCAAACAAAGGAGGAAAATACTCTATGTAACAAGAACAACTTCCTAATATCATGATAAATCCCAAAACTGAGTAATAGACCCAAGGATGTGCTTTGTCCAAGGGAGACAAGATTATTGCCAATAAAAAATATAATGCATTCCTTTCCCCTCGTTTTTGGAATATTTTATTTTTTTGTCCTTTTCATATATTTAACGAGCTTGAAAAAGAATAAAAGAAAGCTACATTACAAAGGAGGAACGAGTGTTATAGGCAGGAAAACTAGTTCCAAGAACATGGAACATACTGATGCTTGTGCAAGGATACATGTGTAGGATAAGGACACTTAGGAAAATTCCTCCATGGGTCAGGGTGTCAGATCGCAAAGGAAAAAATGTTGCAAGGCTTACACCTAAAGAATTCTCTAAAGGTACATCAACTGCAAGATGGAGCCAACATGAGGCCAAATATGCAAGAGTGAGATATGCAATGACATTACGGATTGACACAAAGCAATAGGAGAATCCTTAAATGAAAAGTTTTATGAGCCCAAAGAAGGTAAGATCGACGGTTTTTCACGTTTAGAGAGTCTAAAAAAACATTAAAAGAAGACTCCAAAGTGGTATTTTTCGTACATTTAGTCCCACAAGCCCAAAAAAGAATAAAATAATACTCGAGAATACTCTCTCGGTGAGACATGTGTCCTGAGGCATACCTTTTTCCTAGTTAATCTATTGGCTGGAGAAAGGGGTAAAGTTATACCAAATAGATTCTCTTTCTAGACCAATTAACGAGTGTGAAAGAAACAAGGTCACTCAATGATATTTTCCTATTGAGGGATTCTAAAAAGGGCTTAAACAAGACTCCAAGAGTTTCCTTTTTCATAAATTTTATCCAAGGACCAGAAAAGAGATAAACCAAAACCAAGGAGAATGCCCCTTTTTTCGTAAATTTAGTCCCCCGGGCCCGAAAAAGAGATAAAATTATACCTGAGAATATTCTCCTAGCGAACTATAGCTCCTAGGGCATACCTTTTTCGTAAAATCAGCCATCTAAACCGAAAAGGGGGTAAAATATTGTTGGACATATGTGCCTTCAAATTTCACTTTGTCGAGCACGAAGGGAAAGAAGATCGCTCAACAATATTTTCAATTTTAGTGAGTCTGAAAAGATCTTAAAGAAGACTCCAGGGAGGCTCCTTTTCATTTGTAATATAAACGAGGCCAAAAAGGATAAATAATATCTCGCTAGATGTTGTTTTCATAGTTTAAGTGAGCTTGAAAGAAGACAAACCATGCTCTAGGGGAATCCCATGGGTATAGGCCAAAAAAATGATGAAGAAGAAGGATGAGGCTTCAACACAAAGTCATGGCGGGACTAAATGAGACTCTTGTGCCTATGAAGTACTTCGACATGGGAACCAAATGGAAAACAAGGCTCTAACTAGCATTCCCATGGAAGTAAGGCTCTACCACATAAAGCATGACACACTTATCAACAAGGAAGGTTAGTGTCACAATTCAATGGGGTCGATCCTAAGGCCAAATGAACCAGGAAACAAAAATGAAAAAATGAAAGTAGGGAAAAAATCTAACCTATATGCCAGTTTCAAGGTCAATATGGTACAAGGCACAACACAACCTTATGAGTCATGCATAGTACTGGTTCAATTAATTCTCACTTCTAGGCTCTGACCAATATTTTCTTTGGTAGCCAACCTAAAAAATCTTCCAAAAGGGAATAAAACACAAACCACAATGTAAGTCTTACCACAATATAAAATCCATAGTCATGGATTCAAGGATAGCCTCATTTGAAGGCAATTCAACATCCGATAAATCATGGGAACGAGGAGGGTCGACAATCCCAAAGGGAGAATCAAATTGACCATATTCTATATGAATATGGAGGTTCTAGCCAAGACTAGCATAATCTATCAACGAAGAATCACAACCACAAGGGATTGAGGATCTACAAACAACGAGATCAAACTCAAAAGGAAACTCAAGATCACTTGGACCAAGATGGGGATGCAAGGGCTCGCATGCGCCCATTGGATAGAAAACCTGATCAATTGTTGAGACCATGTCTCAAGAAGGCAAATACGATAGCATAGGTTCCTTCTCAAAAGCAATTGAACATCGAGGATAAGATGCCACATAATTTACCCGTGGCAGGGTAGATTCTACATGAACACTAGGAACATATAAAGGGGCATCTTGAACTAAAACTGGATTAGGATGATGATTATTAGATTCCAACTGGTCAATAGTGTCGATGCTTCCATTGTGAGGGAAATGCATCGCTCGGAAGAGCGTAGACACCACAACGTTCATAGCATATACATAATCACGCTCGAGAAGCATATTGAAATCTAACGGGCCTTGCACCACTATAACATCGACAAGGAAAGTATTCCCACCTAACGAGATAGGAAATTGAGGAAGAATCCCCAAATATTCACTAGGATGTATGTCAAAATCCAACAACTCACGTGAAGCAGACACAAGCTCGGGAGAACCCAAAGCTTTCCAAGTTGAGGAGGATAAAATACTTGCAGAGGCTCCTTCATCCACAATACATCGGTAAATGTTTTTTGAATTAATTTCAACCCTTATTTGAAAGGGTGTAGAAGAAGGAAGGAGAGGCTCGACAAGGTCATTCCAATAAAAGGAAACCATCCTAGGACTTGGAGGGGGTGTGCTTGAAGTGAGTGGAATGCCCCTTTGTTCTAAAGGTACTGAACTGGAAATGATAAAAACATAGTCGATAGAAACATCACTCCCCATCAAAAGAGTGGGATCAGCCAAATATTTTATCGGAGTGACCACTTTGGTAGACTCGACACTCTCCAAGAGAAGGGTGGGATCAACCGAATATTGTATCGATGTGACCACTTTGGTAGATTCAACACTCTCCAAGAGAAGAGTGGGATCAGCCGAAGATTACATTGACGTGGCCACTTTGTCAAACACTGGTTGAATAGACTATGAGACAACATGGTCTGAAGTCACATCACCCCCCAAAACAAGATTGGGATTGGCCGAAGATTGCATCAGCACAACTACTTCATCAACTAAAGGCTGAAAATATTGTTGGAAAACCAAAGAAGAATCAGAATCAGAAGAGCTTGCAAATAGTGACCACAATCTTCATGCCTATGTAATTCCAGGGAACATATGAGTAAGGTGATCTCCCTTGCAAAGATTACAAGGGAAATTAGGCTTATGTCATATCCGTCTAGGTTTCTCAACATAATCAATGCCCCCAATATGACTACCAAAGGTTGTTGACATATCACTCGTATAACTTGCATTGATGAGACTCATGCCCCCAAAATGACTTGCAATGGTTGGTTGCACATATCCGACATGACTTGCAGAGGTTGGTGATTGGTTAATAACATGACTCGTAGAGGCTACAAACCTACTGTCAGTATGACTAGTAGTGACTGGACTTTCCCCCCCAACATGACTGGAAGAGGCCAAATATTTCTTATTCCCATTATTTCTCTTTCTATTTCGTTTAGACTTCCGGTTGCTAGTAGCTATACTTTCACTAGAGAAGGAAGAAGGAGGAGGAGAAGAATTTGTTTATGAAGGAACATCAACATGATTCTCATGACATAAGTTTCTTAACTGAGAAGCGTAAAGAGAATTTAGGACATTTGGAATGGTACCCAACCAAACCAATAGTCCCACACTCAACCTAAGAATGTTCAAAGTGGCCATCAAAGGGACACCAATGTTTCCAAAGAAAGGAAAAGCACACGGCCTCATGTTTGAATCCTATGTTATATGATCTTCCTGGATTGAGTAATTAGAATGTGTATTTTCACACACTAGAACAGACACCTAAGTTAAGTTTTGGTTGGCCTTGGAGAGTTTACCTCTCCACACCTAATCCAAGGCCCTAGACTAAGCTATTGGTGAACCCTATAAAATATTGTTACTAATATATTTTGGATTAGTGCGTTCATTTTAGGGGCTTTTCTTACTCAAGGAACAAAAGTGCAATTGATGTTGTTTGAGACTCTTGTAAAAAAGAAACTAATTAGAAAACTGGAAAATAATATTTTACATTGATTCTAAAAATGAAAAATATTTTCAAGTTGTTGGTTGTGGAACCTAATTATCTTCCTGATTCATAGGTATTTGTTTTTAGCTGTGTTTATACCCCATGAATATTGTACACCCCTCCAAGCAGGGGGGGCTTGCCCCTCCTGTGAGATCTGGGGGGATCATCCCCCCAGTTGGGGGTGCGGGGGCAAGCGCCCCCCTAGCGGGGGTTTGAGGGACAACGTTCCCTGATGGGACTTCAATGGAGAATCCCCCAAAGGAAAAATTTCCTTGTAAATGTATATTTTAATTTCATAGTAAATCTGGACCGTTTATTATAATGTCACAGATCTGACGATAGAATTTATGTTAGGGTTTTTTTCCCTAGAAGGAAACCCTTTTTGATGAGGGAAATGTATTGTGGCTATGCATCATTGCGAATACTATATTCTGAGATAGGATACTATGAGAGAAAGAAGAGGAAGTTAAAACGAGTGCATTTTATGTTGTATCCCTTCATTTGTTGGATAATAGTAAAGGAAGGACTTGGAAATTTCTCTGGTGGACGTAGCCCACATTGGGTGAACCACGTATATCTATGTCTCTATTGTATTGTGTATCTTCTGTGTTTTAATTCCATATTTGTTTTATTTTATTTCTCTGTGATCATGTTTTTCTAACAACTGGTATCAGAGTGAAAGGTAACTCACAGGAAAAGAGGGTTCCTAGTTCGAGTGAGAGCAATGGCAGAAGATGGAAAGTTTAGGTTCGAGAAATTTAATGACCAAAACTACCACTTATGGAAGCTACAGATGGAGGATTATTTATATCAGAAGGATCTATTCCTGCCATTGGGTGGAATAGAAAATAATCCAATGGCCATGAAGGACGAAGAATGGGAGGTTCTTGACAGAAAGGCACTAGGAACGATACGATCGAACCTGGCAGTCTCAGTGGCTTTCAATATTTCGAAAGAAAAGACAATGAAGGATTTGATGGATGCATTGGATAAACTATATGAAAAACCCTCAGCATCCAATTAGGTATTTCTAATGAAGATATTATTTAATATGAAGATGTCAGAAGGTGGGTCTGTTGCAAATCATTTAAATGAATTTAATACGATTATTAATCAACTAAGTTCTGTAAAAGTGGACTTTGATGATGAGGTCAGGGCTCTTCTAATATTGTGCTCATTGCCAAAAAGTTGGAACGACTTAGTCATTGTTGTAAGTAACTATGTCTATATTTCAAATACCTTAAAATTTGATGATGTTGTTGGTGATATCCTTAGTGAGGAAATGCAATGGAAAAGTACGAGTGAGACATCAGGTAATGAGTTAAACATGGAGAACAGGGGAAGACAAAAGGATAGAGGAAAGGGCTTAGGGAACCGTGGGAATTATAGGAAGGGAAGATCCAAATCCATATTTGGAAAGATAGAGTGCTATAATTGTGGAAAGAAAGGACATATGAAGAAAGACTGCAGAGCTCCAAAGAAACAAAGAGATGGACAACATGCTAAAAATCAGGAAGCAAATGTAACAGGTGATGTGTTACACGATGCTTTGATTCTTTCTATATATAATATTTCTAAGTCTTGGGTGGTAGATTCAGGGGCTTCATTTCATGCCACACCCCATAGGAAACATTTTCTATATTATGTTCAAGGTGATTTTGGACAAGTTCATTTGGGTGATGATGCACCATGAAAAATTGTTGGAATGGGAAAGGTAAAAACAAAGAAAAGAATTGGAATCCAATGGTTGTTAAAAGAGGTAAGACATGTTCCAGATCTATGAAAAAATCTAATTTCAACAGGGCAATTGGAAAGTGAAGGTTTTATATCCATATTTACAGATAAGATGTGGAAGGTCACCAAAGGATCATTGGTGATAGAAAAAGGAGAGATGGTAGGTACATTGTATTTATGTACTGGTAATACTAACTCTTATATCTCTTTAACTTCTATAAGAGTGGATACAACACTGTGGCATAATAGGCTTGGACACATGAGTGAGAAGGGGATGTAGGTACTTCACAAAATAAATCTGTTGCCAAATCTTAAACAAATTGATTTGGATTTTTGTGAGCATTGTGTTTATGGAAAATAGAAGAGAGTCATGTTTCTCAAAGTTGAAAAAGAAAAGAAGAGTGAAATGTTAGAGCTTCTGCATATAGGTGTATGGGGACCAACTCAGGTATCATCTCTTGTTGGATCTCATTTATGATGTTACTTTTATTGATGATGCAACTAGAAAAACTTGGTTTTATTGCATTCGACAAAAATATGATGTTTTTGATACTTTTAAAAATTGGAAATCTTTGGTTGAGAATGAGACAGGAAAAATGTTGAATTGTCTCAGATCAGACAATGGAGGTGAATATTGTAACAAGGAGTTTGATGATTATTGTTCATACCATAGGATTCATAGAGAGAAGACAGTTCCAAGAACACCACAGGAAAATGGTGTGTCAGAAAGGATGAACAAGACAATCATGGAGTGTTGTTGGCACAGGGGCAGACCCAGGATTCAACGCTTCAACAAAACACCAAAAAAACCCTAACTACTGTCCCTTTTGGCAACACCTACGAAGCAAGTGAAGTCTCACCCAAGGTAGAGGCAGGGGGGTTACAGGGCTCATGTGTCTGTAACCAATCTGGTACACAAATCTATGATTACAACACTTCATAGGGTAGTTAGGAACAATATATATTGACTCATTCACATCGCAGATCAAACCCTAAGTACAGTTCAGCGTAGTAATAATGACAAAATACACATTTCACTTAGCATCATAAGTCAGATCTAACACATTCAACATATACAAAGAATTAAACATTCATGGATCTATCTATCATTCATAACATTCAATTCACTAAGCAAATTCACAGCATAAACATTAGAGCACAAAGCAAACCATCAACACAAGGTTTACATGGTTCACCCCAGTGCAGGGCTACATCCATCAATGACTTCTTCTTCTTTATTAGTCTTCAATCTCTTACATCCATCCTCTCCTGTGCACTAATCCACATAGACAAGCTTCGCACTAGATAGGTGATCCACGCACAAAGCGCTAGATCCACCTTCCCAAAAATAGGTCAAGGCACAGAGCCAACTTCTCTCTCAAGCAGGAAGCCTTACATATAGGTTTTGTTGCACAAAGAAACTCAGAACTACTTTCCTCTTTCTCTTAACCACTTATGCACTTAGCTACATACTACATTCCTTGCACTAACCACCACCCTCTACATTACATTCATTCCTATATATACTTTTACATCCCTTACAACAAGGCCTAATCATGGTTAAACCCATGGGACGACATCCCAAAACCATAATACAAAAACCTTAATGAACCCCTTGTTGGGTCCAAAAATAAGTGAGATCTCGCGATCTCAACTCCACCTGGGCGCTCCATCTTCTATTATCCTATCGAAGTCCAAAAGAGGTCAAAATCGACCAATGTTTCCTCAAAACTTGGTCAAGGTCCAACAATCCCCCAACACTCACCTGTGACTCGTCCCGACTGACTCAGATCTAGGAAACACTACTTCGAAGGCCTTGAGCTTAGCTCGAGCTTCCTTGACATGTTTCTTTGCCTGAGCCTCCTGCTTAGTGAGATCTTGGAGTAATTTATCAGTAATAGGCCCTTCCAGGTGTTGTTCCACTGTCACAACCACTTGGTCTAGTTTCAAGCCTTGTCCTTCGATATCTTCAAACACCATGCATGCTTCGTCCTGCACCGATTGTAGCCTTTGTGTGACCTCCATGACTCTACCTTGGATGGAATTAATCTGCTACTGCATCGCCCGCAGTAATCTGGATGGCAGTAATCTCTTCATTCTCTCGACCATAGTGAGTGACTTCATCTATGGTTGAACTGTCAGTGCCTGCTGTTGCGACTCCTGTAGTTGCGCTTCCAACTTCCTAAGCTCTGGATATTTCATGAGGCATTCGTAATTCTGTGCACTTTTGTTGCTTAACTACTTGAATTCTGAGGTGATGGCCCTGATCCTTCCTACTGCACTCTTAGCATCTTCTTCTCTCTAATCACGCACTTCCTGTCGAGTTCTTGGTACTGCTTGAAGCTCCAACTCTGTTACTCTTTCTTGAAGTTGTTGGATGGCATCAACAAGATTTTTTACTGGAACTTCGACTGCCTCATTTTTCTCCTGTGCCAAGCCTGACATAGAGAAAAGTGTTATTCTCACCACTTCTTTGACTGCAGTCTGCTCTGCGAGAAGCTAGTCCTTTCCCCTCTGTATCTTCACCTTGTCTTCCTTGAGCATCACCCGAAACTCATCTTTCTTATTTTCATAAGCAGTCACATTGTATCGCACAACTCGTAGTTTCTCCAAGATCTCCTCTTTCTCTTTCTTCAGGGCTTCAGTAGCTTGTTCCTTTTCTTCTTTAACTTTCTGAAGCCGAGCCTCTGTTGCATCTACCAGTCTTTGAATTTGGGCTGGTTCATCCCCCAACTCTATAGTCTTCGACGAAGAAGGCACAGTAGGTATTGTGCGGCTCAATTGAATGGCTCGCTGAATTTATTTCAGTTCCTTCTCAACTCTTACATACAAATCTTCTTGATTCATGCCATATCTCTGTAAGAGGTCCTCAGACACATATTCCATTTCTCCGCGGACTAGACTAATGTCATCCTCCATGAGTGTGGCCTCCATCTGGGGCTTTCTTGCACGGGTTTTCTTTCTAGCCGAGGGTTTCTGCAGAGAAACCTTCCTCTTCTTTGATGATTTTGTCTCAGTAGGGGGATCCTTCGGTGGTGTAACTTTGCTTTATCTTTGTTTTTCTCCTTATTCCCCTCCTCCTTCTTGATTTGCTTCGTCTCCTCCTCCTCTTTCGGGCGATCCAAGTCCACTTTCTTCTAAGGTGTTGTCTTCCTCATCGGTCTGTACATCTTGGACTTCCTCCTTTTTCTTCTTCTTCTTCGCACTTGTCTTCCCAATGTGCTCGACCTAAGTGATGAAGGGGATTCCTATGATATCAGGGTCAGAGAGTTATGCATCATCAAACGGTATGAGGAACTCTATCGGCCACTCCTTCATGATATCCTCCATGTCTTCGTCGGTCAGCTTGTAATAGGACTCTAGTTCCTCCTTGCTCTCATCCTTGCGCATAGTGATATATATAAAATGTCGATATACATGGAACTTAGCTAGTGGTCTGTACTGGTACAAGGTGTGTGGCATCATGCGAGGGACCGATTCTATGGAAACCTTCAGTTGCTGGTAGTAGGCGTGGAACACTGCGTTCAACTGCAACTGCTTGGCCATGTCATTCGTGTACCATAAGGTGGAGAACCTCGTGGCCAATGGTTCTGATGGTTCAATCTCCAGGAAGGTTGGTCCTTTCGGAATTTTCCAAGCGAAAAATGCAATCAACACCAACAACTAGCTGAAATGGAACTCGTATCCTTGATCCTGTGCTTCACGACAGTCTTTCTCGAGTTCTTTGATGAGGTAGCTCGCGCAGTTCATTTGCATCCCCTCCACGCACTTCCCTGGAAGCTCGACTATGAACCCAGTGACCTGTGTGGGGCGGTTCTTTCTGACGAGCTCACCAACTATGAGTTGGAAAGCTAGGTGCAATGTGCTATCCTAGATAGAGGCTACCTTCTATCCTTGCTTCCCCTTCTAAACTTTTCCATATGCCTCCTTATTGCACTGTGCCAGGGAGAGGTTTGAAGCCTTCCCTGGGTAGAACTTCTGAGGGTCAGGTCCCTGCATGCTCAGTCCTGTGATCTGGTGGATCAATGCCAGATCCACAGTAATGTGCCTATCGAGCCACAGGTATCCTCCATGATAGCATGACAAGAGGATTTTAACGCAAGCGTTAACCTATTGATGTCAGTCAAAGTGAGGAATATTCATGAAATTCAACATCGTGGACTGCACAAGCTCCTTTATCCACGGATGGGAAACTATACGAGGCTTCTTCCCAATCATCTTCATCAGGTATCTATGCGGTGCGAGCATCACGTAGTTCTTCCGGTTGTCGAGATTGAAATCACTGTTCTTCAGAGATGGGATCTGTCCCAACTGGCTTCCAAACACACATATGTTGGCATGTTTACAGGAAGAGTGTGCTTGTCATTGATGGCAAGAACAACAATGACGATGGAAAATAGGAAAGCAACGATGATAACACTGGAAGAAGTCCTCTTTTATGAAGACAAAGCTCAGGAGGAAAAGTGAAGATGAGACCTTTCAACCAGCTTCGTAGGAGAAGGTTCAGAGGCCGAAACCTTTGAATACTTAGAAAATCCTCTAAGTCGAAAGAAATTGTAAGCTCGGGAGGAGGAGCGACAATGGTCGTCATATCGAGCACTATGAAGAATATGGATCGTTGGATCAGAGTCCAGATAGAAGAAATGAGTGCGCAGAGGAGGAGAATATATATTAGGTGTTAGATCTCAACGCGTGGACCAATCATCATTGGATCTAGAGGTAAGTGCACGAGCTTTAATTCTTTTAGAGTGCACATGAGAAGCAAACTCATAAAGTCCCAAAGTTCCAAGGTCTATTGAAACTGTCCATCATTGAGGGGGACAAACGGAAGCAGATCCGAGAGTTTGAGGATTCATACCTCGGAATATTTGCAAGGATAAGAGTGGAAACTCGCGAAGTACGAAATCACGAGACAATCCTAGTCGTTGGTGCTAGAAAGGAAATATGGCAGCAGATAAGCAGATTCACAGAATCATGAATTGAAAGAACTGCGTCGAGTAGTCCCTAGACATCGTGAAGCGTGAATTCATGAAATGCGAAGGAGATCTCAACTGTTAGCTATGGATCATTGAGGACCATTGATCTGATCTTAGGATTTCACATATTCAAACTTCAGGAAAATCATGAAGAGCGGGGTGCAGATAACCCGAAGTGCGAAGTCACGAAGTGGAGATCTGGACTGTTGGATCAAGGAATGTCATGGGTCATCGATCAGATGAGAACCGAGTTCAGAAATTAGGAGTTAGGAGAATCGAGGTGACTCACAGTAGATTATACGAAGCACGACGTCGCAAAGCACCTTCTTGATTAGCATGTGGTCACAGCCAGAGGTCACGTTAGCAAAGAATAGGGGAAGGAGCTAGCATCGCTAAGCTCTACCTCGAAGATTAGGAGTTAGGAGAATCGAGGTGAATCACAACAGATTATCCAAATCATGAAGCCGTGAAGCACCTTTTTGACTGGTGTGTGGTCACAAATAGAGGTCACATAAGTGAAGAATAGGGGAAGGAGCTAGCGTCGCTAGGCCCTACCTCAGAGATCGGTAGTTGGGAGAATCGAGGTGACTTGCAGCAGAACATTTTAAGTACGAAGTTGCGTAGCGCCTTTTTTGGTAGGTATGTGGTCAGATCTGGTGGTCACATGGGGGAACTTGCACCCAGTGCTAGTTCACATGGGTGAAGTTCGCAAGGATCTTCTTCACGAGGACCTCATGTAACTGATAGAGAAGACCTCCTGTAACTTTCAGAGAAGATCAACTGGAACTGTAACAAAGAGAATAATATCAACTGTAACAGAGAAGACAAAGGGTCGCACTGCCAAAGAAGCAAAATAATCTTAGGATAATGACCACTGATAATGAACAGACTCAGAATAACCACCAGAGAAGACGAAGAGTTGTGAGTATTATCTAGTAGAGGACTTGGCATGATAAAAACATGTAGAATAGAGAAGAGAGGGTGTTTTTTCATAGTTATTTATGTGGGTAGAAGGAGGTTGTGTGCGGCATGTGAAGGGTACAAAAAAAGCACAACACATGGAATGCAGATGGATCACAAAGTATAAAACGTAGAAGAAAATATGAACAGAGAGGCAGTGGTGCGTAGGAGGAAAAAGAGTGGAGCATAGACAAAGAAGAGTGCAGTGGAGTCGTGGAGCATAGAAGCGGAAATGTGTAGAAGTGGAACAGAGAATAGAAGCTGAAGAAGGTAGATGAGACATCGAGATGTAACAAATCAAAATCAGAGACAGATCAAGTAAGTAAGTTTTATAATCAAGGTGTTAGGGTGGTGCTAGGGAGGACTGCGGTCCTCTGTTATTCAAGTCAATGCTTGAATACTAGGAGTTGGTGCTTCCATCTAGTTGGTGCTAGATAAACCCGGGAGTTGGTGCTAGAGAAGTCTGAGAGTTGGTGGATCTCTGCAAGTTGTAGCTTGTTATCAGAGGTTGTAGCCTCATATTTGAGTTGGTGCTCAAAGACTGTGGTGTACATGAAAGTTGGAGATTGATTGACATCCTAAGAAGAATGGGTTTTCTCCCTTTATGGATTTCCTCATGAAAATCAATGTCTCTGTGTATACTGTGTGATTGATCAAATATTGTTATCTATGCATGTTAATTTATCAACAACACATTAAATAATAATCTAGAAATATTCAGAAAAGAACAGGAAAAGTTTCAAGCTTATATATAACTGATTTACCCCCCCTCTCAGTTATTTTTCCAACAATTGGTATTAGAGTTAGTGCCTTTTATCAAAGGTAGATCCATAAGCTTGAGCATGACTAGTCATGAAGGAAGTTCAACTAATAGAGCCCCTTTGTTTGATGGAACAAACTTTGCCTTCTGGAAAATAAGGATGAGAACATATTTAATGTCTTTGGGTGTTGATGTTTGGGATGTCGTTGAAACTGGATATGTGAAGCCTGTAGTCTTGGCCTCAAAAGATGATAATATGGAGTTTAGATTTAATGAAAAATCAAAGAACGCCATCCTCAGTGGACTTGTAGAAGTGGAGTTTGTCAAATTCATGCACTGTGATTCAACAAAAGTTATGTGGGACAAGCTAATAAGTAGTTATGAAGGTAATGAAAAGGTGAAAGAAGCAAAACTTCAAACTCACAGACTGAAATTTGAGCAGTTAAAGATGGATGAAGAAGAAGCTATCAGTAATTACTTCTTACGTATAGAATAACTTGTCAACACTATTAAAGGTCTAGGTGAAACGATAGATGAATCTTTTCTAGTCCATAAAAGATTAAGATCTCTTCTTGATAGATTTAACTCAAAGGTCTCTGTTATAGAGGAAATAACTGATCTCAAAACGTTGACACTAGATCAACTTATTGGAACCCTAACTGCTTATGAAATGAGAATCACCAAAGGTAAATCCACTACAAGAGAGGCATCCTTTAAAGTAGAGAAAAACACAAACTCCGATATAGATGAGATTGAAGCAAATTTTGTGAGAAGACTGATGAAAGGATCAGGAAAATACAAAGGTAAACTGCCCTTCAAATGTTTCAACTGTAGTAAGATAGGTCATTTTTCATCTAAGTGTCCTCACAAAATAAAGGATCAAACATATGTTGATGAAGAGAAACACAAACAAAAGAAGGTATATAAAGATAATAACTTTAAGAACAAAAGCCTTTGTGTAAACAATGATGACGATTCTTCAGATGATGAAAACAATGAATCTTCTATTGAAAGTAAAATACATGATTTCATAGCTTTAGAAAATCTAAACATTGAAGATACAGGAAGTGAGTTCATTGATTGTGAAACAATAATAGATCTTGAAGGAGAACTTGTCAGTGCCATGAAAGAGATTGATAGACTCAGAGAAAAGAAAACAAAACAAAAACAGTTATTGCTCAGGTATGAGAAAACATGCAATGAACCATCTGAAGAAATTGCTATGTTGAAGGTTAAGTTAGAAGAAGCTAAGAAAATTGAATACATCCTCAAACAAAAATTGAAGGAAGCCAAAACAAAGGTGAAAAAATGGAAGTTGAATTAGTGTCTGTCAAAAAAGATCTAGAGAAATTCTAGGCCTTATATCATCATAATCTAACAAGTATTAAAGCCTCAGGAGGATTAGCCACCATTCTGAATCAACAAAGGAACCCAAAGTTGAAAACTGGTTTGGGTTATAAAGAGGGATCAAGTAGTGGTCAGCCAAGCAACAAAGAATCCATCAAGTTTGTCAAATATACAACCATTGACAACAACAAACCTGCAGAAAAAAAGGAAGATAATCAGCCGCCGAGGAGGAGTGAAGAAAAAGGTACTAGAACTAAATCTGTAGAACAAAGAAATAATACACCCTCTGTTCAAGGAAATCATCAGCATGGAAGAATTCGACCTGATCAAAGAAGACAACCATTTTCCAAGTACAAATATTTTTTCTATGGATATTGTTTTTATTGTTATAAATTTGGCCACAAAGTTGTAAACTGTTCTTTAAGATTTAGACATGAGCAATCAAGACACCCAAGGAATAAATATCTGCCACAACAAAGAATGAGACAACCAAGTAACAAACAACCACATAATGAAAATCATGTGATGGATGGGAAAAAGACGCAGATTAAGAATAATAATCATTATGATCCTTTATTCAATGAACCAAAATGATACATCTGCCATAATTATGGACATAAATCTGCAGACTATCGCTTAAATAACTATAATCCAGATTCAAATCACAGAGCTGAAAACACCAAGGTTTGGAAGAAGAAAGAAGATGACTAGTGTGGATTAGTGTTGTCAACTCAAATACAAAAGAACCCCTAGTATATTGACAACGGATTCTCTAGGCATATGACAGGTGACAAAAGTAAGTTCCTATCACTCAAAGAAAGTAAATCAGGAAATGTGACTTTTGGAAATGATGCTCCAGGAAAGATCAGAGGTAAAGGTCTAGTAAGATTAAGTAATGGAAGAGGCAAAGCTCAAGATGTATAATTTGTTGATGGATTAAAGAATAATCTTCTTAGAGTCAGTCAGGTGTGTGACAAAGGATGTGAAGTCAATTTCACTTCCAAGGATTGTAAAATAAAAAAAGTGAACATAGGAGAGTTGATTGCAAAAGGGATTAGAATTGAAAATAATGTCTATGTTATGAAGGAAGATAATGAGGAATGTAATTTAAGAAAATTTGATGAAAGTTGGGCATGCCACAGAAGGCTTGGACACATCAATTTTGATCATGTTGTCAAACTGAATAATGAAGGTGTTGTGAAAGATCTTCCAAGAATATCTAAGCCTCATAACTCTGTATGTGAATCCTGTCAAATAGGGAAGCTGACTCATGCTCAATTCAAATCAAAGAGTTTCACATCTTCATAGAAACTGCTTCAAATTATTCATATGGATCTGTGTGGACCATCGTGAAAGGAAGGAACTGGAGGAGAACCTTATTTTATGTTGGTCATTGATGAATTCTCCAGACTTACGTGGGTTTCCTTTCTGAGAGAAAAATCTGATGTATTTGAGAAGTTCAAAATGTTTAAGGCGTTATCTCAGAATCAGACAGGAAGGAAGTTAAAGGCAATTCGCTCAGACAGGGGAGGAGAATTTATGTTAAGAGATTTCAAAGAATTTTGTGACAGACATGGAATTAAAAGAGAATATATTATTCCAGGTACTCCTCAACAAAATGGAGTTCTAGAATGCCAAAATAGATCAATTCAGCAGATGGCAAGGGCTATGATGAGTCAAAGGGACATTTCACAAACCTTCTGGGTGGAGGTTGTTCACACAACTATTCATATTCTAAACAAATCGCATCTAAGGTCGAACGGTGATAAATCTCCATATGAGTTGTGGTTTGGTTGACCTGCATCGATCAAGCACTTCAAAGTATTTGGAAGTAAATGCGACCTCAAAAATAATGATGATCATATGGGAAATTTGATGGTTGATTTGATGAAGGTATCTTCTTAGGATATGCAATGAACAGTAATGGATACATATGCTTTAACCTAAAGAATGCATAAATTAGTAGACTGTATTGATGTTCGAATTGATGAAGCAACTCCTATCAAAGATCAACAGAGAATAAGCACCAAGTCAGATGAAGAAGATGATGAGAATAATGAAAATGAATAACAAGAAATCTCAGAGTCACAAGAACATAATGAATCAAGTGGAGAAGAGACACCCAGACAAGAAGAGTCAAGACAACAATCAACATCAAATCCTTCCTCCGGAATTACTCAAAAGAATCACCCTGCAAGTCAGATAATTGGTGAGAAAGACAAAGGTGTACAAATCAGGAAAAGGATAATCAAACACATTGAGCAATCACATATAGATTTCATATCCATGTTGGAACCCAAGAACTTTAATGAATCCAGTAAAGATGTAAATTGGTTAAAATTAATGAATGAGGAATTGGATCAAATTGAAAAGAATGATACTTGGGAACTTGTTCCTAGGCCAGAAAATAAAAATGTAATAGGATCCAAATGGGTATACAAAAATAAGATGAATGACCAAGGAAATATTGTAAGAAATAAGGCTAGATTGGTCTGCAAAGGGTATGTTCAAATAGAAGGACTGGATTTTGATGAAACATTTGCACCCGTAAAAAGATTAGAAGTTATTAGAATGTTTCTTGCCTATGATTGTCATAAGAAGTTTAAAGTCTATAAAATGGATGTCAAGTTAGCTTTTCTAAATGGATATCTAAAAGAAGAAGTTTATATGGAACAACCAGAGGGTTTCCAACTATCAGATAACCCTGAATTTTTCTGCAAGTTGAAGAAATACTTATATGGGTTGAAACAAGCTCCTCGTGCCGAGTATTACAGACTGGATAAGTATCTTCAAGACAAAGGGTTCAAGAGAGGAACAGTTGACTGCAATCTATTTATCAAAACAGAGGATAATGATTTGCTCATTGTGTTGGTCTATGTAGATGACATCATCTTTGGAAATAATAATGCTTCATTGGTACAATGGTTTTATTTTGCCATGCAGTCTGAATTTAAAATGTCTATGATAGGGTGACTGCCATTTTTTCTTGGTTTGCAAATTACTCAGAGGTCTGAAGGATTATTTATTCTTAGGAGAAATATCTAAGAGAAATGTTGAAAAAGTTTCAAATGGAATATTCTTCACCTGTGAGCACACCTATGGTCACTGGATGCAAGTTAAGCAAGGATGATGACTCACCTAATGTTGATCAAAGTTCATATAGGTATATGTGTAACACCCTGTTTCCCCCAGTTTGTAAATATAACTGGACTGGCCAAGAACTATGGCAAACTCATAAATGTGAATGACATTTTGAACTTATTGCAGGACTGCTGAGAGGGGATGTGCAGAAAAGAGACCACGATGGCGGTGGAAGGCACCTAAAAAGGTGGCGTTAACTTCCACCGAGAATTAAATACCATATTTGGACTCCACTGGCCCGGGGAACCAAAAGCGGCTCGCTGGCCCTAAAATTCAATGCCTCACAGGCTGGTAGGCGGATGGCTTGATGAGGGATGGGATGGTGAATCGCCCATCTGTAGAGTCGTCAGGCCTAATCGGCGCGAGGGTAATCGTGCCACACACAACCTTGCGAGAGTATAAGGCGTATGGCAGAAGCGATTAGGAGGGTAGATGCGAGGGGAACTCTGGCATTTTTATGCAGAGTGGGTGATAGCAGAGAGAGAGGATTGCAACCTTCGCTCTTGGTCACTGGTAGACAGAGAGACGCAGTCTTAGAGCATCGTGGTCTCAGCTCGGGGGTGGCTAGTGGTAAATCCACTGGGAGTCGCTACGCCTACGGTTGGGTGGAAACGAGCACCCCTCTCAGCAGTTTCACACACTTCCGATGTTATTTCTGATAAGTGTTTTACATATTGTGTCTTGAAATTCATATACTGGTATATATGCTCGTAGAAGTGTGAAATTATGAATGATTACAGTATAAAAATTCCTGTGCAGTGTTTTGATAAGAATATATAGCTATATGCTTATGACAGAGGAAACCATGCATGAATTACGTTGATAAATGAATCTAAGTATGCCTAGGTTGAACTAATTTAGGCTTCTAGCCCATCCTCAGAAATATGTTTACCTTTGTCTGTTTCCAGAAAGGCCTCGGAATATGACTCTTCACAGAGATTCCCTCCTTGGAAAGGTTTTCCAAGAACCGGGAAGAAGGGACTTAAATGGGCAAGTCCTAATAACCATGTGCGAGGAGGAACGACCCTCTTAAGGTTCCAAAATAGTAGTGTAGGGATAAGTAACAAATCGATGAATGAGGTCTCGTCGGATGACTCATAGCCATTCACGACCGTTAGACTGACGAAAGTAACCAGGGTGTTACGCACCTTGCCCCATTTTCCCCTCTACCTTAGTGAACAATGAGGAAATCAGGATTGTAGATCCCAAGGCCCAGGAGAACATTCAAACCATTGGTCTTTCCACATCCACAAAGTAGTGGAGGAATAGATAAGGAGGGACAATCTGAGCCATTGGATCTCATTCAGAAATCCCGTCAGCCGTTGGACCGGGTTAAGATACTCGGACTCTAGTCTCGGGAGTGTGCGCGGGAGGAATGGATCTAGGCCGTTAGATCTTGGCCCATTTACTCATCAACTGTCATATCAGATAGGAGGTGCACGGGGTTTAACCCTTCTTACACCAGGCAGATGTCCCGACCTTCATTGGGATATCGGTATTCGGGAAATCGGAGTTCTTGAGGTCAAAGGAATCGGGACATTACAAGTCTTGAAATCCCAGAGAGATCAGAACCGTCCATCTTGAGGAGGACACATGGAAGCAATTGACGCCATCAGGGAAAGGCCCGACAGGAAGTTTTTGATCAGTGTTTGGGTCATCGAGGTATCGGGGATCCTGGTGAAAAAGTGGTTATGTATTTAGGGATCGCGAACTGCGAAACTCCGATAAGTGGGAGCCAGTTGTCAGTCAGTCGAGATTCGAAGGATCGGGAATCACGGGGACGAGAAGTCCATACATTGTGAAACACCGAAGTCCGAAACCCCGATGAGAGGGAAGGTGGTGGTCACGGAGACATGGGTCATGTGGACTCTAGGGTGGCAGAGGAACGTGTCGGGAATCGAGGGTCGGTGAACCGAGTTGTTGGTACATCACGAGTGTCAAAACCCCGATAGAAGGAATAATGATAGAAGTATATGGCTGCGGTTATATGAGAGGTGGTTGCATGGACCAGGGCTTAGCCTGGACCATCCATCCATTTAGGACGCATGTCAGAGATCCGAAGAAAGTCAGGGATCGACATATCGGGGATTCCATGGACACGAAATCTCTGCATTTCAGAATCGCGAAGTCCGAAATCTCGATAAGTGGGGGCCAGCTGTCAGCCCATCAGAGAAGGAGGATAGTGCCACCGTGAGGGGCCAGTTGTCATCAAACCAGAGAGTCGGGATTCGAGGAATCGGGAATCCCGTGGACATATGCACTTTGGTATTGAAAACCCTGAAACTCCGACGAGAGGTAAGGTGGCGGTCATATAGAGGGAGGTTGTATGGACCCCAAAAGACTGGCCCAGGGGACTAGTGAACGTTGGAGCATGTCAGGAATCGAAGGATTGCAGATCCAAGGTGCATATGCACTTTGATATTAGGAAACCCGAAACCCCGAAAAAAAGGAAAGCTATAAGGCTGCAGTCTTGAGTGCATGGTCGTGTGGACTAGGAGCCTAGCCAGGGAGGGGCTAAGGCCAAAAAGGAGTTCATCGATGACCGAAAATTGTAGAATACAAGAACTCTTGACAACGGGAAAGATGAAACCCCGATAACCTAAAATTAAGATCGGGGAAGACTGCGTTCAAGGTGCAGAAGGCCGTGTAGGAGAGAGAAAGATCCAGCTTACGCTGGGTCTCCATGGTTATTTAGGGGTTCGAGTCCGACAGAGGACCGAAAAAAATAAATTTAGATAGCGGGTATGTTACAAAGTGGTATCAGAGCATGGTTACAACACTCGCCTGATTAGGCTCATGCACGAGTCGCGCATAAACTTCGTTTGAAGTACTCCTATGAGGAGTAATCCCCTGACTTAACTCTCTTACCCAGGATTAAAAACCTGGGAAATGAGAACCCGAATGTGTATGCATGTGAAAGAGTTATGAATTTATGTGCAAATTCTAAAAATGAATTTAACTCTCAACTAATAGCCAACATTTGTCTTTTCACTCAAGCGGATGATCAACCGCGGGAATCTACAGACGCAGAGTATGGTGACTCACCAAGAGGTGGGAGCAGGCTCCCACAACAGGGATGAAGAGTCTGACCAAAGAAGAGAAATAGGAACCCCTCCAGACCTAGCTGAGACTGTGAGGAGTCTCATGGTCGAATGGCAAAGATGCAAGGCCGATAATGAAATAATTATGAAAGAACAAGAAAAGCAAACCGAAATTAATGCAGTTCTACTGCAAAGCTTATCCGACCTACAACAACAAATGCAGCATGAACCTGAGATGCAGAATCATGGTCATATCAGTGGCCATACTGAGAGAAGCACGTCAAGAAAGGTCCACCCCAGAGGCAAAGGACCAGTGCCAAACGATTCCACTGAGAAGGAATCCGGTGATTCAGAAGGCTCTTCCAGCAGCAGGACCAGTTCCTATTCTCGCAGAAAATAGAAGAAGCAAAAGACTTCCAGCAGTCATAAATTTGAGGAATTCGGGAAGGCCAAACCTCCCTCCTTCGACGGTGAGATAAAGAAGAGAGAGGAAGTCGAGGATTGGATACTTGGACTGAAGAAATACTTCAGGGTCCATGATTTTTCAGAGAATTTGAAGGCTCGAGTGGCCACTTTCAATCTGAATGGAAAGGCTTCCATCTGGTGGGAAGACCTTAAGAATATGAAATGGGTCCGCGAGGAGGACCTGTCTTGGAAATGGTTTGAGAAGTACTTTCGGAAGAAGTATTTGTCGGAGAGGTATTTCGATGAGAAGGCTAAAGAGTTCTATGAACTCAAAATGGGACAACTTATTATGGAGGAGTATGTCAACAAATTCCTCGACTTACTGAGATATGTACCCTACATCAAGGCAGAGAAGGAGAAGGTACAACGCTTCATTAGTGGGCTACCCAAGGAATACCGGAACTGAATTGAATTCGATGAGACAAAGACCTTAGAAGACACTATACAAAAGGCAACGTATTGTCATGAACAATAAGGACATAGGGCAGAGTCTCCTGGACACTGGAAACATAAGAGTGGTTCGATATTTCAGAAAAAGGGGAGCAAATCCTCAGGATGGAAAAACTACAAGAAGAACCACAGAATGAACTTTCCAACACGGAGTGTACTCCAACAGAACTTTCCCTCGGTGGATGGAAATAAAACTTCTGGACCTATACCAGTAAAGACTGATAACCCAAAGATGAAACCTTTGGAATGTTGGGATTGCGGAGGAGAGAATCTCCGGAGAGACTGTCCACACCGACAATAGAACAGTCGGAAAGTTTATAACCTTTAGGAAGTGACCACAGTTAATGATGTGGCAAGGAGTGTGCCACAGATTTATGCAGCCTTGGATAATAACCAAGCTGACCACCACGCTTCAGTGGTAGAAATAGAAGGTATGATTTTCAACCACCTAGTGTTTGTTTTGATTGACCCTGGTTCAAATTTGAGTTATATAGCCCCTAGAACTGTTGATAAGTGTAAACTACAGCCACAGAAGAAAACTAAACCATGGTTGGTACAGTCAACCACTGGCACCAAAAGAAAGGTAGTAGAGGTCATACCAGCCTGCCAGTTAATGTTGGGTGAATTCTCCACCCAGGCAACCCTTAACGTATTACCCCTGGGATCGTACGATTTGTTGATTGGTATGGACTGGTTGGCCGCCCATAAAGCCAAATTGGACTATTACCATAAGACCCTAGAATGTGTGAGCACAGAAGGAAGAAGGATAACCCTCCAAGGGATTCGAAAACCAGTCTCGGTGAGACAAATATCAGCCCTGCAAATGAGGAAGTATTGCCGAAAGGGATGTCCCCTATATGCAATACAGGTATTGAAAATAATCGAAGGTGCTAAGCCAAGCCCTGAAGATCCTTCTACCCTGAGAGAATACAGAGATGTGTTTCCAGACGAGGTACCGGGTCTACCTCCAAGAAGAGATATTGACTTCTCAATAGAACTTGCACCAGGAGCGGTGTCGGTGTCTAGAACACCCTACCGGATGAGCACACCTGAGTTAGTTGAACTCAAACTGCAATTGAAAGAAATGATGGACAAGGGTTATATTCGACCCAACGTGTCCCCATGGGGAGCACCAGTCCTGTTTGTGAAAAAGAAGGATGGAACCCTTAGACTATGCATAGATTACAGACAACTCAATAAAGTAACCATAAAGAATAAGTACATGTTTCCCAGGATCGATGATCTATTCGATCAGTTGGGAGGTGCATCTATTTTCTCAAAGATTGACTTGAGGTCGGGTTACCATCAAGTCCGAATCAAGGGTGAAGACATCCATAAAACCGCTTTCCGGACACGGTATGGTCACTATGAGTTTGTGGTAGTGCCATTTGGGTTAACCAATGCCCTTGCCACTTTCATGTGCTTAATGAACAATGTACTCAG
>ML814233.1:14604-42109 GCA_009831015.1 Picea engelmannii | reverse complement strand
GACGATGTTCCCTTTTTAAGGGGGAGGGAATTGTAACACCCTGTTTCCCCCAATTTGTAAATATAACTGGACTGGCCAAGAACTATGGAAAACTCATTTTGAACTTATTGAAGGACTATTGAGAGGGGATGTGCAGAAAAGAGACCACAATGGCGGTGGAAGGCACCTGAAAAGGTGGCGTTAACTTCCACCGAGAATTAAATACCGTATTTGGACTCCACTGGCCCGGGGAACCAAAAGTGGCTCTCTGGCCCTGAAATTCAATGCCTCGCAGGCTGGTAGGCGGATGGCTTGATGAGGGATGGGATGGTGAACCGCCCATCCGTAGAGCCGTCAGGCCTGATCGGCGCGAGGGTAATCGTGCCACATGCAACCTCGCGAGAGGATAAGGCGTATGGCAGAAGCGATTAGGAGGGAAGACGCGAGGGGAACTCTGGAATTTTTATGCAGAGTGGGTGATAGCAGAGAGAGAGGATTGCAACCTTCACTCCTGGTCACTGGCAGACAGAGAGACGCAGTCTCAGAGAATCATGGTCTCAGCTCGGGGGTGGCTAGAACTGTCCATATTGAGGAGGACGCGTGGCAGCAATCGGCGCCATCAGGGAAAGGCCCGACAAGAATTTGTTGATCGGTGTTTGGGTCATCGAGATATCGGGGATCCTGGTGACAAAGTGGTTATGCATTTAGGGATCGCAAACTGTGAAACTCCGATAAGTGGGAGCCAACTGTCAGTCAGTCGGGATTCGGAGGATCGGGAATCACGGGGATGAGAAGTCCATACATTGTGAAACACCAAAGTCCGAAACCCCGACGAGAGGGAAGGTGGTGGTCACAGAGGCATGGGTCACATGGACTCAAGACCTAGATCGAGAGGCTAGGGTGGCAGAGGAACGTGTCGGGAATCGGGGGTCGGTGAACCGAGTTGTTGGTACATCACGAGTGTCAAAACCCCGATAGAAGGAATCCCGATAGAAGTATATGGCTGCGGTCATATGAGAGGTGGTCGCATGGACCAGGGATTACCCTGGATCGTCCATCAATTTAGGACGCGTGTTGAAGATCCGAAGAAAGTCGGGGATTGGCATATCGGGGATTCCGTGGACACGAAATCTCTGCATTTCGGAATAGCGAAGTTCGAAACCCCGATGAGTGAGGGCCAGCTGTCAGCCCATCAGAGAAGGAGGATAGTGCCATCGTGAGGGTCCAGCTGTCATCAAACCAGAGAGTTGAGATTCGAGGAATCGGGAATCCCGTGGACATATGCACTTTGGCATTGAAAACCCCGAAACTCTGACGAGAGGTAAGGTGGCGGTCATATACAGGAAGGTTGTATGGACCCCAAAAGACTGGCCCAGGGGACTAGCGAACGTTGGAGCGCATCGGGAATCGGAGGATCGCGGATCCAAGGTGCATATGCACTTTGATATTAGGAAACCCGAAACCCCGACAAAAAGGAAAGCTATAAGTCTGCGGTCTTGAGTGCACGGTCGTGTGGACTAGGAGCCTAGCCAGGGAGGGGCTAAGGCCAAAAAGGAGTTCATCGGTGACCGGGAATTGTAGAATACAAGAACTCTTGACAACGGGAAAGATGAAACCCTGATAACCTAAAATTAAGATCAGGGAAGACTGCGTTCAAGGTGTAGAAGGCCGTGTAGGAGAGAGAAAGAGCCATCTTACACTGGGTCTCCATGGTTATTTAGGGGTTCGAGTCCAACAGAGGATCGGAATAATTAAATTTATATAGAGGATATGTTACAAAGTGGTATCAGAGCATGGTTACAACACTCGGCCTGATTGGGCTCATGCACGAGTCGTGCATAAACATCGTTCGAAGTACTCCTATGAGGAGTAATCCCCTGACTTAACTCTCTTTCCCAAGATTAAAAACCTGGGAAATGAGAACTCGACTATGTATGCATGTGAAAGAGTTATGAATTTATGCGCAAATTATAAAAATGAATTTAACTCTCGACTAATAGCCAACGTTTGTCTTTTCACTCAAGAGGACGATCAACCGCAGGAATCTACAGACGCAGAGTATGGTGACTCACCAAGAGGTGGGAGCAAGCTCCCACAACAGAGACGAAGAGTCTGACGAAAGAAGAGCAATAGGAACCCCTCCAGACCTAGTTGAGACTGTGAGGAGTCTCATGGTTGAATTGCAAAGCTGTAAGGCCGATAATGAAAGAATGATGAAAGAACAAGAAAAGCAAACCTAAATTAATGCAGTTTTACTACAAATCTTATCCGACCTACAATGACAAATGCAACATGAACCTGAGATGCAGAATCATGGTCGTATCAGTGGCCATACTGAGAGAATCACATCAATAAAGGTCCACCCCAGAGGTAAAGGACTAGTGCCAAACAATTCCAATGAGAAGGAATCCGGTGATTCAGAAGGCTCTTCCAGCAGCAGGACCAGTTCCTATTCTCGTAGAAAACAAAAGAAGCAAAAGACTTCCAAGAGTCATAAATTTGAGGAATTCAGGAAGGCCAAACCTCCCTCCTTCGACGGTGAGATAAAGAAGGGAGAGGAAGTCAAGGCTTGGATACTTGGACTGAAGAAATACTCCAGGGTCCATGATTTTTCATAGAATTTGAAGGCTCGAGTGGCCACTTTCAATCTAAACGGAAAGGCTTCCATCTGGTGGGAAGACATTAAGAATATGAAAGGTGTCTGCGAGGAGGACCTGTCTTGGAAATGGTTTGAGAAGTACATCCAGAAGAAGTATTTGTCGGAGAGGTATTTCGAAGAGAAGGCTAAAGAGTTCTATGAACTCAAACTGGGACAACTTACTATGGAGGAGTATGTCAACAAATTCATCGACTTACTGAGATATGTACCCTACATCAAGGCAGAGAAGGCGAAGGCACAACGCTTCATCAGTGGGCTACCCAAGGAATACCGGAACTGAATTGAATTCAATGAGCCAAAGACCTTAGAAGACACTATACGAAAGGCAACGTATTGTCATGAACAATACGGACATCGGGCAGAGTCTCGTGGAGACTGGAAACATAAGAGTGGTTCGAGATTTCAGAAAAAGGGGAGCAAATCCTCAGGATGGAAAAACTACAAGAAGAACCACAGAATGAACTTTCCGACCCGGAGTGTACTCCAACAGAACTTTCCCTCGGTGGATGGAAATAAAACTTCTGGACCTATACCAGTAAAGACTGATAACCCAAAGAGGAAACCTTTGGAATGTTGGGATTGTGGAGGAGAGCATCTCCGGAGAGACTGTCCACACCGACAACAGAACAGTCAGAAAGTTTATAACCTTCAGGAAGCGACCACAGTCAATGACGTGGCAAGGAGTGTGCCACAGATTTATGTAGCCTTGGATAATAACCAAGATCACCACCAAGCTTCAGTGGTAGAAATAGAAGGTATGTTTTTCAACCACCTAGTGTCTGTTTTGATTGACCTTGGTTCAAATTTGAGTTATATAGCCCCTAGAACTGTTGATAAGTGTAAACTACAGCCACATAAGAAAACTAAACCATAGTTGGTACAGTCAACCACTGGCACCAAATGAAAGGTAGTAGAGGTCATACCAGCCTGCCAGTTAATGTTGGGTGAATTCTCCACCCAGGCAACCCTTAACGTATTACCCCTGGGATCGTACGATCTGTTGATTGGTATGGACTGGATGGCCTCCCATAAAGCCAAATTGGACTGTTACCATAAGACCTTAGAATGTGTGAGCATTGAAGGAAGAAGGATAACCCTCCAAGGGATTCGAAAACCAATCTCGGTGAGACAAATATCAGCCCTGCAAATGAAGAAGTATTGCCGAAAGGGATGTCCCCTATATGAAATGCAGGTATTGAAAACAATTGAAGGTGATAAATCGAGCCCTAAATATCCTCCTATCCTGAGAGAATACAGAGATGTGTTTCCAGATGAGGTACCGGGTCTACCTCCGAGAAGAGATATTGACTTCTCAATAGAACTTGCACTAGGAGCGGTGTCGGTGTCTAGAACACCCTACCAGATGAGCACACCTGAGTTAGTTGAACTCAAACTGCAATTGAAAGAAATGATGGACAAGGGTTATATTCGACCCAGGGTGTCCCCATGGGGAGCACCAGTCTTGTTTGTGAAAAAAAAGGATGGCACCCTTAGACTGTGCATAGATTACAGACAACTCAATAAAGTAACCATAAAGAAAAAGTACCCATTGCCCAGGATCGATGATCTATTCGATCAGTTAGGAGGTGCGTATGTTTTCTCAAAGATTGACTTGAGGTCTGGTAACCATCAAGTCCAAATCAAGGGTGAAGACATCCATAAAACCGCTTTCCGGACACGGTATGGTCACTATGAGTTTGTGGTAGTGCCATTTGGGTTAATCAATGCCCCCGCCACTTTCATGTGCTTAATGAACAATGTACTCAGTAAATTTTTAGATAAATTTGTACTAGTATTTATTGATGACATTTTAATCTACTCTAAGAATAGAGAAGAACATGAAGAGCATCTTAGACTTGTGCTGCAAGTGCTAAGAGAGAATCAACTCTATGCTAAATTAAGTAAATGTGACTTGTTTCAGAAGCAAATACACTACTTGGGACATGTTCTATCCAAGGAAGGGGTAGCAGTAGATACTGAAAAGATCAGGTCTATCATGGAATGGCCTACCCCAAAGGATGTCTTAGACATCAGATCCTTTATGGGATTGGCGGGATACTATAGGAGATTTATAAAAGATTTGTCCAAGATTGGTTGTCCAATCACTTCCCTCCAGAAGAAGGGAACAAAATTCCTGTGGACACGGCGATGTGAAGAAAGATTTCAAACCTTGAAACATTTACTAACCCATGCACCTGTGTTGAAAATCGCTGACCCAGAAGTTGACTTCCTTGTGTGCATAGATGCATGTAACGAAGGACTCGGAGGAGTCCTCATGCAGGAAGGAAAGGTGATCTGCTATGAATCCCAAAAATTGAATGAACATGAGGTCAACTATGTGACTCATGATCTAGAACTGGCTGCCATAGTGCATGCCTTAAAAATGTGGAGGCATTACCTCTTGGGAAGAAAATTTGTGCTTATGACAGATCACTGTGGATTACAGTATCTATTCGACCAACCAAAGCTCAATCCTAAACAAGCTATATGGATGGCCCTCCTTAGCGAATTTGATTTTGAAATCAAACACATTAAAGGAAAAGAGAATAGGGTGGTCGATGCCCTCAGCAGAAGCATGAGAACGATTCACCTGGCAGCAGTGAGTACCTGCGGGACAGATGTCAAGAACAGAGTCAAGAAGGCACAAGAAACAGATCCCTTCGTTCGAAATGTGACCCTGTACCTACAAGAAGAACCCACTGGAGTAAAATATGAAGGCTATCAGATGACCGTAGGAGGCATGCTCACTTACAGAGATAGACTGTACATTCCCAATTATGACGACTTGAAGAGGTTCATCATGGATGAACTACACAAAAGACCCTACACCGGTCACCCAGGATACCAGAAAATGATTACTGCCACTCGGAAACAATTTTATTGGCCTGGATTGAAGAGGGACATAGCCAAATATTTGGCCCAATGCATAGAATTCCAGCAGGTTAAAGCATAACATTGACACCCAGAAAGACTACTACACCCTTTACCCATCCCATAATGGAAATGGGAAACCATCTCCATGGATGTTATCACTGGATGACCGACTTCAACCAAACAGAATGATGTTATTATGGTGGTGGTGGATAAATTGAGCAAGTCTGCTCATTTCATCCCCGTCAAATCGACCTGCAAGGCGATAGATATCACCCAGGTATTCATGAAAGAGGTGTTCTGTCTGCACGACATGCCGAGGGAGATAATATCTGACAGAGACACCAAATTTACTTCCAATTTCTGGAAACCACTGATGGCGGGATTAGAGACTAAATTATTGTTTAGCACCGCCTATCACCCTCAAACCGACGGACAGACAGAAAGAGTGAATCAAATATTAGAGGATATGCTAAGGATGCATGTGATGCATCAACCCAAGAAATGGGAAATCTACCTGCCATTGGTAGAATTTGCCTACAACAACGGTTATCAAGCATCCTTAAAAATGAGTCCCTTTGAGGCCCTCTATGGTAGACAGTGTAATACACCAGTCAGCTGGAGCAATCCTGTAAATAGGATTTCTATTGGACCCGATATGTTGAAAGAAATGGAACAACAAGTGACTCAGATAAAACAAAATCTGAAGGTCGCTCAGAACCGACAAAAAAGTTATGCTGATCAAAAGAGAACTCCAAGAGAGTTCAAAATGGGAGACCATGTATATCTCAGAATCAAGCCCAAAATGAGTTCCCTCAAAATGGGAGCCTGTGCCAAATTGGCTCCCCGATATTGTGGACCCTTTGAGGTTCTAGATAGAGTTGGACCTGTAGCCTATCGGCTAGCACTTCCTCCCACAGTAAAAGCACATAATGTTTTCCATGCTTCATTATTGAAGAAATATGTACATGATGCTAATCATATAATTGAATGGTCTTTGATCCAGGTGGAACCGGAGGGAGAATTTATACCAGAACCCCAATGCATACTGGACAGAAAGGAAACCCCGCTTCGGAACAGAACCATTGCACAGGTCAAGGTGCAGTGGAAACATTTTGGTCCGGATGAGGCTACATGGGAGATGGAAGATGCCATGAGACAGGCATATCCAATTTTGTTTACTTCTGTACATGCAATTCATGTTAGTAGATAAGAACATCAAGGACGATGTTCCCTTTTTAAGGGGGAGGTAATTGTAACACCCTGTTTCCCCCAGTTTGTAAATATAACTAGACTGGCCAAGAACTATGGAAAACTCATAAATGTGAATGACATTTTGAACTTCTTGCAGGACTGCTGAGAGGGGATGTGCAGAAAAGAGACCACGATGGTAGTGGAAGGCACCTGAAAAGATGGCATTAACTTCCACAGAGGATTATATACCGTATTTGGACTCCACTGGCCCGGGGAACCAAAAGCGGCTCGCTGGCCCTGAAATTCAATGCCTCGCAGGCTGGTAGGTGGATGGCTTGATGAGGGATGGGATGGTGAACCGCCCATCCGTAGAGCCGATAGGCCTAATCGACGCGAGGGTAATCGTGCCACACACAACCTCGCGAGAGGATAAGTCATATGGAAGAAGCGATTAGGAGGGTAGACGCGAGGGGAACTCTGGCATTTTTATGCAGAGTGGGTGATAGCAGAGAGAGAGGATTGCAACCTTCGCTCCTGGTCACTGGTAGGCAGAGAGACGCTGTCTCAGAGCATCGTGGTCTCAGCTCGGGGGTGGCTAGTGGTAAATCCATTGGGAGTCGCTATGCCTACGGTTGGGTGGAAACGAGCACCCCTCTCAGCAGTTCCACACACTTCTGGTGTTATTTCTGATAAGTGTTTTACATATTGTGTCTTGAAATTCATATACTGGTATATATGCTCGTAGAACTATGAAATTATGAATGATTACATTATAAAAATGCATGTGCAGTGTTTTGATAAGAATATATAGCTATATGCTTATGACATAGGAAACCATGCATGAATTACGTTGATAAATGAATCTAAGTATGCCTAGGTTGAACTAAGTTAGGCTTCCATCCCATCCTCGAAAAGCTGTTTACCTTTGTCTGTTTCCAGAAAGGCCTCAGAATAGGACTCTTCACAGAGATTCCCTCCTTGGAAAGGTTTTCCAAGAACCGGGAAGAAGGGACTTAAATGGGCAAGTCCTAATAACCCTGTGCGAGGAGGAATGACCCTCTTAAGGTTCTGAAATAGTAGTGTAGGGATAATTAACAAATCAACGAACAAGGTCTTATCGGATGACCCATAGCCATTCATGACTGTTAGACTGACGAAATTAACCAGGGCATTACGTACCTTGCCCCATTTTCCCCTCTACCTTCGTGAACAACGAGGAAATCAGGATCGTAGATCCCAAGGCCGAGGAGAACATTCGAACCATTGGTCTTTCCACATCCACAAAATAGTGGAGGAATACATAAGGAGGGACAATATGAGCCGTTGGATCTCATTCAAAAATCCTGTCAGCCGTTGGACCGGGTTAAGTTACTCGGAGTCTAGTCTTGGGAGTGTGCGCGGGAGGAATGGATCTAGGTCGTTAGATCTTGGCCCTTTTACCCATCAACCATCAGATCGGATAGGAGCTGCACAGGGTTTAACCCTTCTTACACCAGGCAGACGTCCTGACCTTCATCGGGATATCGGTATTCAAGAAATCGAAGTTCCTGAGGTCAAAGGAATCATGACATTACAAGTCTCGAATTCCCAGAGAGATCTGAACCGTCCATCTTGAGGAGGACGCGTGGTAGCAATCGGCGCCATCAAGGAAAGGCCCGACATAAAGTTTTTGATCGATGTTTGGGTCATCGGGATATCGGGGATCCTGGTGACAAAGTGGTTATGCATTTAGGGATCGCGAACTGCGAAACTCCGATAAGTGGGAGCCAGTTGTCAGTCAGTCGGGATTCGGAGGATCGTGAATCATGGGGATGAGAAGTCCATACATTGTGAAACACCGAAGTCCGAAACCCTAACGAGAGGGAAGGTGGTGGTCACGGAGACATGGGTCACGTGGACTCAAGACCTAGCCCAAGAGGCTAGGGTGGCAGAGGAATGTGTCGGGAATCAGGGGTCGTTGAACCAAGTTGTTGGTACATCACAAGTGTCAAAACCCCGATAGAAGGAATCCTGATAGAAGTATATGGCTGCGGTCATATGAGAGGTGGTCGCATGCACCAGGGCTTACCCTGGACCGTCCATCCATTTAGGACGCGTGTCAGAGATCGGAAGAAAGTCGGGGATCGACATATCGGGGATTTCGTGGACACAGAATCTCTGCATTTCAGAATCGCGAAGTCTGAAACCTCGATGAGTGGGGGCCAGCTGCCAGCCAATCAGAGAAGGAGGATAGTGCCACCATGAGGGGCCATTTGTCAGCAAACTGGAGAGTCGAGATTCGAGGAATCAGGAATCCCGTGGACATATGCACTTTGGCATTGAAAAACCCAAAACTCCGACGAGAGGTAAGGTGGTGGTCATATAGAGGGAGGTCTTATGGACCCCAAAAGACTGGCCTAGGGGACTAGCGAACGTTGGAGCATGTCGGGAATCGGAGGATCGCGGATCCAAGGTGCATATGCACTTTGATATTAGGAAACCCAAAACCCCGACAAAAAGGAAAGCTATAAGGCTGTGGTCTTGAGTGCACGGTCGTGTGGACTAGGAGCCTAGCCAAGGAGGGGCTAAGGCCAAAAAGGAGTTCATTGGTGACCGGGAATTGCAGAATACAAGAACTCTTGACAATGGGAAAGACGAAACCCTGATAACCTGAAATTAAGATCAGGGAAGACTACGTTCAAGGTGCAGAAGGCCGTGTAGGAGAGAGAAAGAGCCAGCTTATGCTGGGTCTCCACGGTTATTTAGGGGTTCGAGTCTGACAGAGGACCGGAAAAATTAAATTTAGATAGCGGGTATGTTACACTATGATAGGCAGCATGTTGTACATCACAACATCTCATCCAGACATAATGCATGTTCTTGGAATGGTAGGAAGGTATCAATCAACACCTAAATAAAGTCATTTGATAGCTTTCAAAAGAATATTCAGATACTTGAAAGGAACAAGGAACTATGGCCTATGGTATGCTAGGAATCAAAATTTTCAATTATCAGTGTATTCAGATGTTGATTGGGCTAACTGCATGGATGAAAAGAAAAGCACGAGTGGATATGTATTCTTCTTATGAGATTTTGTTGTAGCATGGTTGAGCAAGAAGGAAGGTTCCATTTCCTTATCGACTACAAAAGTTGAATACATTGAAGCTGCCACTTGTTGTACCCAAGTATTGTGGATGATTCAGACAATTGTAGACTTGGAGGTAAAGTATAATGCACCGATCCCAATTCATTGTGATAATACTAGTGCAATTAGTGTGTCAAAGAATCATGTATTTCACTCCAAGACCAAGTATATACCCATCAAGTATCACTTCTTGAGGGAATAGGTAACCAAAATTGTTGTTTCTTTTCACTATATTCCATCCAAAGATCAGATTGTTGATATCTTCACTAAACTTCTTGCAAAAGCTCGGTTTGAGTATATACGCCATAAGTTGGGTGTGACCCCGTTATCAAGTTAAAATAGTCTTTTTGATTAGGGGGAGAGTTCTCATAGTATATCTAATCAGGGGGAGAATGATTATTGTATCTATGATCATGGGGAGAACAACGTCACTCTCAGTTTTCTTTGACATTGATGTCAAAGGGGGATAAAAAGGTGTGGTCTAGATGCTACAGTTGGAGGTCTAAGTAGAATAGTGCAGCCTTTCAGGGTTGCAATCAATGCCAAAGGGGGAGATTGTTGGCATGTTTACAGGAAGAGTGTGTTTGTCATTGATGTTAAGAACAACAACGATGATGGAAAACAGGAAATAAGCGATGATAGCACTGAAAGAATTCCTCTTTTATGAAGATAAAGTTCAGGATGAAAAGTGAAGACGAGACCTTTCAACCGGTTTTGCAGGAGAAGGTTCGGAGGATGAAACCTTTGAATTCTTAGAAAATACTCTAAGTTGGAAGAAATCATAAGCTCAGGAGGTCATAGTGGTCGTCGGATCAAGCACTATGAAGAATCTGGACCATTGGATCAGAGTCTATATAGGAGAAATGAGCGCGCAGACGAGGAGAACAGATCTCAGGCGTTAGATCTGAGCGCCTGGACCAACTGTTGTTGGATCCAGTGGTAAGTGCATGGGATTTAATTCTTTTAGAGTGCACGGGAGAAGTAGACTCACGAAGTCCCAAAGTTTCAAGGTCTATCGAAACTGTCCATCATTGAGGGGGATAGTTGGAAGCAAATCCAAGAGTTTGAGGATTCGAACTTCGGAAGATTTACAAGGAGAAGAGTGGAAAATCACGAAGTTCGAAATCGCGAGGCAATCCTAGCCATTGGTGTTGGGAAGGACATGTGGTAGCAGATAAGAAGATTCATAGAATCATGAATCGGAAGAATTTCATCGAGTAGTCCACAGACATTGCGAAGTGCAAATTCGTGAAAAGCGAAGGATATCTCATTCATTAGATGTGGATCATTGAGGACCATTGATCCAATCCTAGGATTTCGCGGATTTAGACTTTGGGAAAATCGTGAAGACCAGGGTGCAGATAACCCGAACCACGAAGTTGCGAAGTGGAGACCTGGACTGTTAGATCAAAGAAAGTCATGGGTCGTCTATTGGATGAGAGTTGACTTTGTAAATCAAGACTTGGGAGAATCGAGGTGACTCGCAGTAGATTATCCAAAGCACGAAGTCATGAAGCGCCTTCTTGATTAGCATGTGGTCACAGCCAGAGGTCACATTAGTGAAGAATAGGGGAAGGATCTAGCGTCGCTAGGCTCTACCTCGAAGATCAGGAGTTGGGATATTTGAGGTGACTCGCAGCATATTATCTGAAGCACGAAGTCGTGAAGCGCCTTTTTGACTGGCGTGTGGTCATGACCATAGGTCACATTAGTGAAGAATAGGGGAAGGAGCTATCGTCGCTAGGACCTAAATCGAAGATCGGTAGTTCAGAGAATTGAGGTGACTCGCAACAAAACATTTGAAGTGTGAAGTCATGTATCGCCTTTTTTGGTAGACGTGTGGTCACATCCGGTGGTCACGTGGGGGAAACTTGCACCCGGTGCTAGTTTGCGCAGGTTAATTTCACAAGGATCTTCTTCGCGAGGACCTCATGTAACTGACAGAGAAGACCTCTTGTAACTATCAGAAAAGATCAAATGTAACTGTAAGAGAGAGAATAATCTCAACTGTAACAGAGAAGACGAAGGGTCTCACTTCCAGAGAAGCCAAAGAATCTCAGGATAATGGCCACTGATGAAAAATAGACTCGGGATAACCTCTATAGAAGATGAAGAGTTGTGAGTATTATATGGCAGAGGACTTGGTGTGATAAAAACACGCAAAACATAGAAGAGTGGGTGATTTTTCATAGTTATTTATGCGGGAAGAAGGAGGTTGTGCACGACATCTGAAGGGTACAAAAGAGGCGCAGTGCATAGAATGCAGATGGAGCATATAGCATAAAACAAAGAATAAAAGTTGAACAAAGAGGTAGTGGTGCACAAGAGGAGAAAGAGCGGGTCATAGACAAAGAAGAGTGCAGTGGAGTCGCAGAGCATAGAAGCAGAAATATGCAAAAGTGGAACAGAGCATAGAAGTTGAAGAAGGTAGAGGAGACATCGAGCTGTAACATATCATATTAGAGACAGATCAATAAGTAAGTTTTATAATCAGGGTGGTAGGGTGGTGCTAGGGAGGACTGTGGTCCCTTATTATTCAAGTTGGTGCTTGAATATTGGGAGTTGGTACTTCCATCTAGTTGGTGCTAGAGAAACCTGGGAGTTGGTGCTTCCATATAGTTGGTGCTAGATAAACTTGAGAGTTGGTGCTCTATGCAAGTTGTAGCTTGCTAACAGAGGTTGTAGCCTCATATTTGAGTTGGTGCTCAAAGACTGTTGTGTACATGAGAGTTGGAGCTTGATTGACATCCTAAGAAGAAGAGGTTTTATCCCTTTATGGGTTTCCTCATGAAAATCAATGTCTTTATGTATTCTGTGTGATTGATCAAATATTGTATATCTATGCATGTTAAGTTATCAGTAACACATTAAATAATAATCTACAAAGATTCAGAAAAGAATAGGAAAAGTTTCAAGATTATATATATAATTGATTCACCCCCCCTCTCGGTTATTTTTCCAACAACGTATCACCTTCGGGATGTATGCGGTGATCAATGTGTACTCGAAGTCCCATGGGATTCTATCGCAGTTGACCGTGCCAGCTAAGGGAGGGATATAATCAGGCAAGACCGACGGGATCTTCTTCGTGTTAGCCAGATCGTCGCGGTGCTTGCTTCGCTTCTTAGTAACGGGGTTGACATGGCACGAACGACGTCCAGTTAAGGGGGAAGCCTGCAGTTCCCTGTTTGGAAAATTTTGTATTCCTTCAGACATGGATTTATCAACCGTAAAATTCTTCATAACTTCTTCAACGGACTTCTCTAGCTCGGCCCACATTCTCATTGTTATCAAATAAGTTGGCGTAGGTGAACGGATAGCGGGGTAAACAATAGATGGCGAGGTATGATAGCACAACTCGACACACACAATCACTTCATTTCTTGTCTCAAATAATCATGGGTAGCAAAAATTGGTCCTGACGCAGCGTCCGACGGGTTAAGTGTCCCGACGCAGCATCCAACAGGTTAAGTAAGCAAGTGTCATAATAGATTCCTCCGAGGGATAACAATGCCTCAATCAATGTGAATCCATATGTTATGGTGCAGTATCAATGTCTAACGATGATATATCCACGCATAAATGATCCAGGTGGATATCGATGGCCACCCACCTTTTCCAACTGGCTCAAAACAAATTTCTGGCAATTTTGGCAATTTACTATTTTTATTAGTTTTAACTTTCGGGGCCCTTTTAAGGGCCTAAATGAAGGTTTTTCTAGATCGATTTTCTTAATGATAGTCAAATACATGATTGAGCCACAAAAATGAATCTCCTCAAAGATAACTTTCCAATGGGCTATCATACACCTAAAACGAAGATCGTATGCAAAAGTTATGATCCCGAGAAGTTGATGTACTAACTTACCCAAATAGGGCCCATATGACTTTTGGCGCTTCATCTCCTAGGGTTAGGTTTTTGGATGTATAGGGGTTTTGGAATTACTGTTTATTGTAAAAAGGCCTTTAGATCCTCATTGTAATCATCTTCTAGCGAATGCGAGTAGCCATCACATCTCTTCTCAGAGATAAGCTGCCACCATTCTAGTGAGTCATTCACTCTGTATTTTTACAGTCTCTATACATTTATTTCATTAACATAAATTGTGTATTATTGTATCTCTATGTTTATGGTTGCATCTCTGATACATTTCTATTATATTATTGGATATCTGCAATATATCTGTGCATTTATTTATTATATCTCCGCTCTCATTTCGTGCCGAAAATAATTCGGATTAGTGGTATCAGAGCAAGCTTCTCTTGATCATTTTTTTCAGTGCATGTCCCCGACGAGGTCTGAGTATAGAAAGGTGGGTCTCGAGCATGTCTCTCTTGAATACAATCGCTCTCGCATGCCCAAGAAACCCTCCATGGCAGAAGAAGAGAAAAACGATGGAGCAGATGATCCTATATATCTGTTGCTTGAGCAAGCTCTCACTTGACAGAGGAACGAAATGATGGAGAATTTGTCCCACATCCTTCAACACCTGCTGATAGAAATAGGCGCATCTTCATTAAACAACCACTTTGAAAGAACCTCTCCTTTCAAGGTATAGGTTAATTTTGATATTCCCATATTTGAAGGTCAGATAGATGCGGATGCCCTAGATAAATGGTTAAATCTGTTAGAAGGTTATTTATCTGTTCACAATTTTTCCGATAGAGAAAATATCATCTTCACGCTCCTTAAGGATATCCCCCATGTCAAACATTGGTGGAAAAATTACTGGGAGCAAAGTTCCACAAAGGAATCTGGAATATATGGGGTCGAGCCCACTTGGAATTTTTTTGTGGACGAGGTAAAGGAACAATATTACCTTGTTGGAAACTATGAGGACCAATACATGAGATGGACCACACTACGGCAAGAGAGGGGCCAAGTAGTTCTGGAGTTCACCAATATCGTCCATACCTTGCGCACCAAGTTGGGTATCAAAGACTCTGAATGAAATTTGGTTCTGAAATACTGTGGGGCTCTACACAGATACATCCAAGATGAAATGGATTTTCTGGACATCTCATCACTCAGTGTTTCCTATCGATATGTTGTTAAAATCGAGCAGAAATATAAGCACCGGAAAAAATGGGAGTTTGGGTCTGCAAATCTGCAACAACCAAAGTATGACAAAGACGGCCCTAACAAACAGTCTCCTAAAAACCAGTCCAAGACATAGGAAAAGAAGGGTCACGGAAAGACAAAGAAGGACACCGAAAAATGGTGTGATTTCCACAAAATCCCCTGGCACAACACCGATGAATGTCGCTCAAAACAGTCATTGGTGGCCAAGATCAAAGAAAAGGAGTCGAACCCTGATTCTAAAAATACTAGTAAAAGACAGATCATCGATGCAGACCCCACTGCTATTGTCGCGACCGCAACAATTCAACTAGAAGAACCAACAAATCCTGAAGATGGGGAGCACATTTTTCATTCACAGATGTGAGTGAAGGGGACCCCATTGCATTTTGTTGTTGATAGTGGAAGCCATAAGAACCTCATCTTAGCAGAGGTCGTCAAACAGTTGGGATTGTCGACAAAACCACACCCACAGCCATACAACATCGGGTGGCTTCGCCAAGGATGAGATATTTTTGTTAGCCAATAGTGTCAATTGTCATACGACATCCAACCCTTCAAGGATGAGGTATTATGTGATGTTTCCCCACTGGATGTTTGTGATGTTCTCTTGGGCCAACCATATATGTGGAAGCACCATGTTGTTTATGAGTCTCGACCCCACAGTGTCATTGTTTCTCTAGGGGATCATCTCTACAGAATACCAGAGGTAGTTCTGACTATTGTCCCACCTAAAAAGTTCCTCAAGGTAGTATCTCATACTACATAATTCAGCTTCTTCACAATCTGTTCAAAATGTGAACAAAAGGATACTGCAACCATTACAGCCTCGGCCCAAGCACCTTGTATCCAACAGAAGAAGGTCGACAATATTGTAGCAATGTGTAGAGATTCCTTCTGCAAAAAATAATCTCATGTATCCAGACTGGTTAAAAAGGTCCAACCCTTCCAGCCACATGCTCATGATAACCTTCCACAAATTGAGCAACGCGACGTCTCCAACAAGGAAAGCAACTCACCAAGATTCAGATTTAGAAAACGCTTTTTCCTCTCCCCCGGGCACTCAATGCAATGGAGACCATTTCTTCCTAAGGAGGGAGGATTAATCCAAGTGCATATCGATGGCCACCCACCTTTTCCAACTAGCTCAAAACAATTTTCTGGCAATTTTGGCAATTTACTATTTTTATCAAATTTAACTTCCGGGGCCATTTTGAGGGCTTGAATGAAGGTTTTTTGGGATAAATCTTCTCAATGATAGGCAAAGGCATGATTGAGCCCCCAAAATGAATCTCCTCAAATATACCTTTCCAATGGGCTATCATATGCCTAAAATAGAGATCATATGCAAAAGTTACGACCCCGGGAAGTTGATGTACTAACTTACCCAAACGGGGCCCACATGACTTTTCGCGCTTCATCTCCTAGGGTTAGGTTTTTGGATGTCTAGGGTTTTTGGAATTCCTGTTTATTGTAAAAATTCCTTTAGAGCCTCATTGTAATCATCTTCTTGCGAATGCAAGTAGCGGTCACATCTCTTCTCAGAGATAAGCTGCCACCATTCTAGTGAGTCCTTCACTCTATATTTTTACACTCTCTGTACATTTATTTCATTAATAGAAATTTTGTATTACTATATCTCTATGTTTATGGTTTCATCTCTGATACATTTCTGTTATATTATTGGATATCCGTGATATATCTGTGCATTTCTTTATCATATCTTCACTATCATTTCGTGTCGAAAATAATCTGGGTCAATAAATGTGTTTTCTAGCCATTCAGAGCATCGTTCTAACGGTTGGGGTGCCTCCAACGGTCATATAGCTTCGCCAGGGAAAAGTCCCATTCTGTGAGGTTATTTTGTTTCGACGAGGTTCAGAGCTTGCAAATATGCCTCCTACGAAGTTCCAATCTGTGAAATATTCCATCTATTCTCTGTAACTTCTTGTAGCTTTTCCAACTTAGCCTTCTTCTTACTGATCTTCCTTGCCTTATTTCCTGTGATCTGAGTCTCTCTAACTATTTTTGGATTTCTCTTTCCATTCTTATTCTTATCTTATCCTATCGTAGTGACTTTGCGTTGCTAATGTACTCTCAAAGGTTTCGAAGTTAATATCCCTGCCCTTACTGATTCCTGTGTGGATATACTTTCTCCTTGCATGGATAGGTCCTTGAAACCTTCTTGCACTCTTACAGCTAATCATATTTCCTTTTTCTACTTTGACTTATCCTCTTGTTCTTCTATCAGTCGATCTACTTTTCTAGCTATGAAGTCCCTTAGTTCTTGCTTTTTATTTTTTGTAGCTTCTTCCTCTGATTTCCTTCTGATTTGATCTTTCTCAATCCAAGTCTTTCCTAACAAAAGAGGGAATGGGGCATTGTTCTCAACAAACTTAATAACTTCAAATTCCTCTTCTTTCAATGTTCCATGGATGATAACAGTTACATTAGCAACTTTTCCACATAGGGTTTTCATCTTTCCTTTAAAAAATCATATTCTTCCCAATGAAGGTATCACAATAGGCTTCCCCAAGATTTCCCAAGTGATTTCTGTCATAATATTCAATTGTGTCTCCTCATCTAGGACACAGTCTATGTCAAAATCTCCTATTCGTGTATTTATGCGTTGTTTTTCTTTCATGATCTCGGATAAACTGACATCTTTGTGATCATCCATTGCTTCTTTTAACTGTACTAATGTAGTATGAACTTTCTCTTGATGGTTATTTAACATGCCCTTATTCTCTTGGTAGTTTTCTTGTCCCATATTCATCCTTTCAACTTTAGCAATCATCCTTGTGAAATCCTCAACCTTATGACCAATAATTTTACAATAAAGACAAACATGACCTATACTAGGGCATTCCTTAGCAACATGTCCCGGTCTTCTGCAGTTATAACATAATGTCAATTCTCTCTTTCTCTTAAATGTTCCCCAACCTTTCTTGTACTGAGCACTAGGATAACAGTGTTGAGCTTGTAATTTGCAAAAATTCTTTCTAGGTTCCTACATCCATTCATTAGTCCAAAAATTCTTTCTATGCATGGGAATAACACATCTTTCTTTATTTCTATCAAATTTATTTAGATCAACTTTTTCTTCTAACTGTACCCTAGCTTTCAGACTAGGATAGAATCTATCAAACATACCTAGATTCATGCTTTCAAAAAAAAAATCCACTTATCTTACTCTATCCAAGCACAAAGCTTTACCTTTTCCAAGATCTTACCTCTTTTTCTTCAGATCGGGTCTCTTTCTTAGCACAGAGTTTCACAATACAAGTAGAGTATTGTGCACTACAACAACATATATACGCACAAAGATTCTCTTTTCTTTACTTCAGTTCCCAACAATCACAATTTCAGGTCCTAGCAACATA
Source organism: Picea engelmannii (assembly GCA_009831015.1). Taxonomy (NCBI): domain Eukaryota; kingdom Viridiplantae; phylum Streptophyta; class Pinopsida; order Pinales; family Pinaceae; genus Picea; species Picea engelmannii. Next base: position 23,820 of record ML814233.1, on the reverse strand, counting down.
ACCATTTGTTGGCACAAGGGAAGATCAGGGTTCAACGCTTCAACAACGCACCAACAAAACCATAACTACTGGCCCTTTCGGCAACACCTACAAAGCAGGCATAGTCTCACCAGAGGTAGAGGTAGGGGGGTTACAGAAATCGAGTGTCTGTAACCAAGTTGGGACACAGATATTTGATTACAACACTTCGTAGGGTACTTAGGAACAATATATATTTATTCATTCACATCGTAGATCAAACCCTAAGTACAGTTCAACATAATAATAATGACAAAATACACATCACACTTAGCATGATAAGTTAGATCTAACACATTCAACATATAAAAAACATTAAACATTCATGGATCTATCTATCATTCATAACATTCAATGCACTAAGAAAATTCATATCATAAACATTACATCACAAAGAAAACCATCAACATAAGGTTTACGTGGTTCACCCCAGTGTGGGGCTACATCCACCAACAAATTCTTATTATTTATTAGTCTTCAATATCTTACATACATCTGCTCTTGTGCACTAAGCCACAGAGCCAAGATTCGCACTAGACAGGTGATCCATGCACAAAGCGCGAGATCCACCTTCCCAAAATCAAGTCAAGGCACAGAGCCAACTTCTCTCTCAAGCATAGAGCCTTACATACAGGTTTTGTTGCACAAAGAAACTCAGAACTACTTGCCTCTTGCATTTAACCACTTATGCACTTAGCTACATACTACATTCCTTGCACTAAGCACCACCCTCTACATTACATTCCTTCCTATATATACTTTTAGATCCCTTACAACAAGGCCTAATCATGGGTAAACCCACGGGCTGACATCCCAAAACCCTAATGAAACCCTTGTTGGGTCCACAAAATAAGTGAGATTCTGTGATCTCAGCTCCGCGTGGGTGCTCCATCTTCAACCATCCTGTAGAAGTCCAAAATAGGTCAAACCCGACCAATGTTTCCTCAAAACTTGGTCGAGGGCCAACAAGCGTGCAACAAGTATGAGATTGCATGTTGGTTTTCCCTTACAATTTTGGGTAGATGTTTTAGATATTGTTGTTTACTTAATAAACAAAGGACCTTAAAGCTCTTTGGATGGTAGAATTCTAGAGGAGGCATGGAAATGTAAAAAGGTAAACTATTCTTTTTTGAATACTTTCAGTTGTGAATCATTTGTCCATGTTGATAAAGAAAATAGAACAAAGCTTGAGGCAAAATACAAGAAGTGTACCTTTATTTGATACAATGTTAATGATTTGTGTTATCGCTTATGGGATTATAAAAATAACAAAATCATTAGGAGTAGAGATGTCATATTCAAAGAGAAGGTCATGTACAAAGATCAATTGCAGGGAACGAAATAGGAAAAAGAAAAACCACAATACACAGTGCTTGATGAGATCACTAGAAAAGAAACTCCAAAGGTACCAGAAAATAAAAATGTACAACAACAGGATCAATGGGTACCTAAAAATCCTTCAAGTGTTGTTAGAAGATCTACCAGGTTAAGTAGACCCCATGAACGATAGTCTCCTTCATTGTATTATTTATTGTTGACTGATTATGGTGAATCAGAATGTTATGAAGAGGCAATGCAGGTAGACACCCAAAAAGAAGTGGGAGCAAGGAATGAAAGAGGAAATGGATTCCCTGGTAAATAAACAGACTTGGGATTTGGTTCAGTTTCTTGCAGGAAAAAGAGCATTGCAAAATAAATGGGTTTACAAGTTGAAGGAAGAAGATGGAGGAAAAAAGTGGTACAAGGCTAGACTTGTTGTAAAGGGGTTTGCACAAAAGAAAGGTATAGATTTTGATGAGATATTTTCTCTTGTTTTTAAAATGACTTCAATTAGTACTATTTTAAGTCTTGTGGTAGTATAAGATTTGCATCTTGAACAATTAGATGTAAAAACAACTTTTCTCCATGGGGATTTGGAGGAAGAGATTTATATGAAGCAACCACAGGGGTATGAGGTCAAAGGGAAGGAGAATTTGGTATGCAAGTTGAAGAAGAGATTGTATGGCCTAAAGCAAGCTCCAAGGCAGTGGTATTTGAATTTTGACAGGTTTATGATAGAACAAGGTTATAGTAGATGCCATTCTGATCACTGTGTTTATTTTAAAAGGCTAGAAAATGGAAGCTATATTATCGTGCTATTGTATGTTGATGGCATTCTTGTTGCAGGGTCTAATATACAGTATATAAATGTGCTCAAGAATAAATTAGCTAATTTATTTGTGATGAAGGATTTGGGTGCTGCAAAGAAAAATCTTGGTATGAGAATAACAAGAGATGGGAAAAATCACAAATTGACATTGTCTCGGGGTGAGTACATAGAGAAGGTGTTGGAGAGGTTTAGAATGCAGAATGAAAAACCAGTTAGTACACCTTTGGCCATCCATTTCAATATAATTAGGAAATGTGTCCTAATACACAAGAGGAGATAGAATACATGTCCAGGGTCCCTTATTCATCAGTAGTTCACATCTTGATGTATGCGATGGTTTGCACAAGACCATATATTGCACATCCAGTGGGAGTTGTGAGTAGGAATCTGAACAATACAGATAAAGAACATTGGGAGGCAGTAAAGTGGATTCTCAGGTATTTCATAGGTACTACTACTCATGCATTATGTTTTGGAGGTTCATACATTTTTCTACATGGATATGTTGATTCAGATATGGTAGGTGATAAAGATAGCAGGAGGAGCACCACAGGGTATGTTTTTACTATAGGTGGAACAACAATGAGTTGGGTTTTGAAACTGCAAAAGGTTGTTGCACTTTCAACAACAGAGTCAGAGTATGTTGCTACTACAGAGCAGGGATGATTTTAAGGATGGAAATTTATTTTAAAATGTAGAAACCTTGGTGAATCTTACTAATACTTCATATGCCAACTATAAATGTTTGGCAATATGTTTGTAAAAATATTCAAATTTCTATGGATTTTATGTATTTTGTATAAAATTTTGGCGATTTTTAAGATAAAATAATTGTATCCTATAGAATTTGGGTGAATTGTTTTTAGAATGATGAATCTTTTTTTGGGACAAACCATGGAAAATTATCCCATGAGCGAAATCTAGCCCGAAAATCATCCTTGCTACAGAGGCTAGTAAAGAAATGATTTGGTTACAGAGGTTTATGGAGGAATTGTGAAAGAAGAAGGAAAATAGAAGGTTGCACTCTGATAGTGAGATTTCCATTCATCTTGAAAAGAACTTAGCCTTCCATTCGAAGACTAAGCATATACATCTCAGGTACCATTTCATACGATCCATCTTGGAAGATGGACATTTGAAGTTGGAAAAGATACACACTAGCAAGAATCCTGCAGACATGTTAACAAAGGGAGTAACTAGGGAGAGACTGAGTTGCTGCTTAGTTTTAGTTAGCCTTCAAGAATGAAGATTAAGATGAGAAATTTTCCAGGTCCAAGAAGGATCATAGTCCAACAGATACAACAACAATGGATTTGTTGAGATCAGTCTCCAAGTGGGAGATTGTTGGTTGTGGAACCTAATTATCTTCCTGATTCATAGGTCTTTATTTTTAGTTGTGTTTATAACCCATGAATATTGTACACCCCTCCAAGCAGGGGGGTTGCAGGAGTGGCTTGCCCCTCCTACGGGGTCTAGGGGGATCATCCCCCCAACTAGGGGTTGCGGGGGCAAGCGGTCCCCCAGAGGGGGTTTGAGGGACAATGTTCCCCAATGGAAGTTCAAAGGAGAAGCCCCAAAAGGAAAATTTGCCTTGTAAATGTATATTTTAATTTCATAGTAAATATCAATCATTTATTATAAGGTCGCAGATCTGACGGTAGAAGTTATGTTAGGGTTTTTTCCTAGAAGGAAACCCTTTTTTATGAGGGATATGTATTGCGGCTATGCAACATTGCGAATATTGTATTCTGAGATAGGAGACTGTGAGAGAAAGAAGAGGAAGTTACAACGGGTGTGTTGTAGGTTGTATCCCTTCATTTGATGGATAATAATAAAGGAAGGACCTAGCAATTTCTCTAGTGGACGTAGACCACACTGGGTGAACCACGTATATATGTGTCTCTATTGTATTGTTTATCTTCTATGTTTTATTTTCACATTTTATTTTATTTTATTGCTCCACGATCCTGTTTTTATAACACAATCAAACTACATGAACAATCCTTCAAAAACTTGAAATGAAAACTTTTCTCTTTTCGATGCAACTTTGTCCTTAATGCGAGAAAATTAAAGGAAGAAGACACAAAATTATTATTTTCCTTTTAAATTCTTTTCAAGATGAGGAAAAAACAAAAACCTATACTAAGATCTTTTTCTTTTTCAAATATAAAATTTAAAGAATGCAATGTAACATGAAAATAAAGCTAAGAATCTTCTTTTCTTTTTTTGAAAATGAAAGCAAGGGAAGGGAAGAAAAAACTTAAACTCAACTACAAATATTTTGATTTTTTTTTCTTTTGGAATGAAAACTTAAGGATCATAGTAAATCAACTTTTCTTTTCTTTTAAAGGTACACAAAGAGTGAAGGAAAACAAATAAAAAGTTGATTCAGGTCCTAGACCACTGGGAGGAGGTAGGGATTCAAAAGAATCCAGAGGAGAACCTAAATCTTGTAAACAAACATTCAAACTTTGATAAAAACATAAGACAAAGAAGAATATACAAGAGAGATTTTATTGCAACCTTTTAAACAAACTGAGACTCAAAACCTGTCAAACAAAAATCAACAGAGATCCCTGATACTTAGGAGGACCTGAGAAACCAACAGTTTCATGGAAAAGTGGGAGGAGTTTAAAAAAACTCCAAAAAGATATAGACACGTGAGTTGTGTTCAGAGAGTCTGCGTATGTACGCAGGTTGTGTTAAGACAGAACACATATGTACACTCTCTGAGAAACAAACAGGTCATATATAGGTCTAAAAATGTTCAAAAAGTAAAGATTTTGACTTGAAACCAAGCCCAGTTAACCTAGTAAACACCTAGCAGGTGGCCAGAGACTGAAATAGACTCATAAATTACAAAAAAAAAAAAAAAGTCAAACCAAAATAAGATCTACTAAACATACCCTAAGGATACTCCCCAGTGGAGTCACCAATTTTTCTTTGGAGAAAATCCTCCTAGTCAGGGTCTAATGGCTAGGCAGAGCAACGACTCCTTAAAAGATAGAAATTGACCTATTATTACCCAAATTCATAAAACCATAATGATTTCTTTCAAATAATGGAAACAAGAAAAATATAAAGAATAACACCTTGTATCATTTCATTCATAGTAGATCCCCTTTATTTGTTGCTCGCTCATGAGTTGCAGATCTCCTCCCAAAGATGACTTGAAACAACATAGAAAACAATCTACAAGAGCATGTATGCAATAATTATAAACATAAACATGTACTAATTCTCATGAAATAAGTTATAAAAATTCAAAATTATTCATAAGAACATAGACGCATGAATTGGGAAAGGAAATCTCTCTTTTATTGATAACATGTAAGGAAGATTACAACCCGAATCTTTGGTGTCGACACCGCTCAATGAACCTCGCCTGGGTTCCTCCAATAAGACTCCAAGTGCATTAATCCCACAATCACTAGAAAATCCTCACAATCGACATGCAAAACTAAGGGGTTTGATGGATTGCTTAAAGAGGATGAGATAATGAGAATGTTGAGGATGGATACTCAAAATTGGAAGCATAAGCTTAGAGAGAGAGAAGGAGAAATTCGAGTAGATTTTCTTTACCTCTTCAAAATTTATTTCAAATGACCTCCCTAGGTCCCTTTTTATATGGAAATTAGATGGTTATTTGGTTGTGAGAAGGGCTATAGGAGGTAAGAATGGTTATGCAACCCTAAATATCTTGTAAACCCCACCGGAGAGCGTCGAACTTTTAATTTTTTGTAACTTTTTTGAGTGTACGCAGGCTATCTATGTATCATGTAGCGTATGTACACATGTTTCCTATGTATCAGGTAGCGTACACCTTGAAAAATGATATTTTTGACAAGGAACTCCAAAAAAAGTGATTTGCAAGTGTGTATGTGGATGAGCCATGGCCAATAATGCATAGTGGTGGAATTTTTTACTATAACACTCATATGTTGCCATTCTTTTACCTTTTCTTTTATGGTCCTTCACCTCTCTTTCTCTACATCTAGTGTTATTGTTAGAGGAATCTCCACTAGAAATCATATGACCTATAGATCTAATGCTACAATGAATACTACTAAGTTAAGTACATAAAATCATCATAACAAAATATATGCATAATTTGACATGAACATTGAAAATACAAACACATCAAAAAATATATATGCAAAGACACTTAACCCTCTAACTCAGAGACATATGCATAAACTATAGAGAGGATGCACGAGGCCACCGACTGGAAGGGGATTGTTTAATGTTAGATGGAGTGGGACAAATAGTTTTATGGGGTGAGACGTCTTCATGGCTATGTGGTTACAAACCATATTTCATTGGACGATGATCACAAGGATACAAAAATGTATGCTAACATGAGTGGGATTTTAAGTTATGGGTGTGGAGCTTCTATAATATTGACATGATTGTTATAACGCTTTCCAACTATAACCAACCATTCAATTTTATTTTTACATCAACTTCACATTCATGGCATCAACTTCACATTCATGGCATGACTAACCATGCAAATATGATATTGGAGCATGCAAATAAGGATGACAATAGTGATAATTTAAAATCATATCTTGAGAATTCCATTCCATTCTATTTTGAGTATGTATTTAATTTATATAAAAGTAATGTAATTAACCAAATATGATGAACTATGGTTAAAGTATGTTATATCTTGGATAACTATAGATTTGGTAGTTTTGAATTAGACATATCTAAGACATGGAAAATGCCATTTTCATTAATCTCATATTAAAAAGTATAGGCTTGGATATATTTAGGTATTTTAAACTTTAATTTACAAAACATTAGAAACTAATTCTTCTCATATTTTACGGTGAGTGCATTGAATTCAACATGTTTATCTATGAAGTAATTTATTGATATTTATAGTTGCAAAGAAGGAACATGGAAATGGTGGATAAATTAGGGCTTCGAGAAAATTTCAATCCTATCATGTGAAGATGGACCTAGAGGCCTAGGGAAATAGAAAATTATTGGCATGAACACTTTAGATTCTACATCCCTTTATCACTACATCCTTTAAGTTTAGATACTACATCCATTTATCATTTCCTTTCAATCTCAAGGAGAAAAAAATAAAGAGAGAGAAATAATTAAGAACACACTCCCTGTACAATTCATTTTCATCCTTATATACCCTTTGTTTTTGCCACATATTCCATGTGTATATGAGAGAGTCATGTTTCTCCCATCATTTGAAATTGATAATGTGGATCCTAGTGGTCATCATGCATCCTCGTAATAATAAAGCTCAAACACCATTGTCAAATAACAAGAAATTCATTACTGAATCCAAAACCATCATGAATCATGATATATAGAATAGGTTAATATGCATTGTTTCTATCACACTTATTGTATTGGTTAACGATGTTGCCTCCTCTCATCATTATACTTAACTAGTAAAACCTAACTTCTTAAGAAGTTTTAGATGGAAACAATGATGATTCTTCTTGTTTGTGCTATGCACGATATGGATTACTAGTGTGGGTTCAAATCACCTACAAAAAGCAATATTGTGAACAAAATCTCTCCTTATGTGACCATATACTTGTCTTTGTACCAAAATATTTCTTGATTTTTTTATTCTTCCCCTATATTAGCTCATTTAGACTATGACTTTTCAAGTTCCAACACTTTCCAATTGTAACCAATCATTCGATGTTATTTTTACATCAACTTCACATTCATGGCATGAACAACCATGCAAATATGATCTTGGAGAATGCAAAGAACGATGGCAATAGTGACAATTTAAACTCATAGTTTGACCATTACATTCCATTATATTTTGAGTATGTATTAAATTTATATAAAAGTAATGCAATTAACCAAATACAACGTACTATGGTTAAAGTCTCTGATATCTTGGATAACTATAGATCTGGTAATTTTGAATTTGACATATCTAAGACATGAAAAATGTCATTTTCATTTATCTCATAGTAAGAAGTATAGGCTCGAATATATTTAGGCATTTTAAACTTTAATTTACAAAACATTAGAAACTAACTCTTGTATTTTACGGTGAGTGCATTCAATTCAACATGCCTAGCTATGAACTAAGTCATTGATATTTATAGTTGCAAACAAGACCATATAAAATGGAAATGGTGGATAAATTAGGGCTTCGAAAAAAAATTCAATCCTATCATGTGAAGATGGACCTAGGGAAATAGATAATTATTGGCATGAACACTTTAGATTCTACATCCATTAAGTTTATATATACATCCATTTATTACTTCCTTTCAATCCCAAGGAGCATAAACAAAAAGAATGTGAAGAACACACTCCTCTATACCACTCATTCTTATTCTTAGATACCCTTTGTTTTTGCAACATATTCCATGTGCATATGAAAGAGTCATGGTTCTCCCATCATTTGAAATTGTTAATGTGGATACTAATGGTCATCATGCATCCTCATAATAATAAAGCACAAACACCATTGTCAAATAACAAGAAATTCATTACTAAATCCAAAACCATCATGAATCGTGATACATAGAATAGGTTAATATGCATTGTATATGTCACACTTATTGTATTTGTTAACGATGTTGCCTCCTCTGATCATTATACTTAACTCGTAAAACCTAACTTCTTGGGAAGTTTTAGATGGAAACCATGATGATTCTTCTTGTTTGTGCTATGCACAATTTGGATTACTAGTGTGGGTTCAAATCACCTACCAAAAGTAATATTGTGAACAAAATATCTCCTTATGTGACCATCTACTTGTCTTTGTACAAAAATCTTGTTTGTTTTTTTGTTTCTTCCCTTATATTGGACCACAACTTTTAAAGTTCCATCTTAACCAACAAATTTTTTTGTATGATAATAAATAATTAAGATAAGCATTAGTTATCTTGCAGCGAGTATTGAAATATTACATTCAATTTGAATATTTTTCCTATATTGAATGTTTTTAAGGGTGATATTGAAAAGACAACCATCAATAGTGACATGGAGTAAAATTGTTCAACATGTAACTTTTATGAATGATGCTACAATCTAGAGTGCCA
>ML814232.1:123137-157926 GCA_009831015.1 Picea engelmannii | reverse complement strand
ATATATTTTATTTAAAATTGTAAGTAGATTTATAGATGTCATCTATTTTTTATTTATAAATGTATATTATTGATGTAAAATTAATCATATATTTTTGAATTAATCAAACTTTCATAATATAATAGAATTAAAGAGTTCAAAAGTAATAAAAAATTTCAAATTAAATTTAAGTGTATTTTTAAATTCTCACAAATTTTAATTAAGTATTTCATATCATTATAAGTATAATTTCAAATTTTCAAAATTAATGAATATTTACTTAATCTGAATTAATGGATCATTCAAAAAAGTAATTAGCCATTTCTTAAATGTTAATTGATAAAAATGAATCCTCATTACTGAAATACAAGTGAGGGTTGTTGGACTTGTAATAAGTCTAAATCTTGCGAAGTAGTTGTTGGATAGAAAGGTATATTAACTTTATACCATTCGTTATTTAGAACCAAAAAGGAAAACCTTAAACCAATTGTTGACAGCAAGGTGCATTAACTCTATACTCTTTATTCAATTGGAGATAGCAAGGGGGTTTCTATCTAGTTGGGGCTGGTCAAGTAGATCAACTTTATATCATTGGTTAGTGGAGAACCAATAAGGAAGATCTTGAATGAGTTGGGACTGGAAAGGGGAGGATATCATAACTTTTGATTTATTGGATGCTTACTTGATACTCTTGAATTGTAAATATTGGTTATTGATACATTTGCAAATGCATCTTGTGGTCATCCCTACTTCTATAATAAATGCATGATGCAATTATACACACTACTACAATACATGTCCACAACATCTTTTTTTTCGCACCTTATCTTTGTTTTTGTTTTTTTTATAAGATGGGAAAGGACAATATACGGGGCATTTTTTTTTTTACTCACTTGCATCATTTTCTTGCATCACCTTTTATTTATTATGTATTGCTTTATATTTTTTTTTGGTTGGTCATACATACTATTTTTTATTATATAGATTTTCATTTTTCATCTTTTTTATGTCTTCATTAAGTCTCAATTGAGTCACATTACATCTTCTTTTGTGTCACCTTGCATTCTATTTTGTGACATGTCACACATCCTATTTTGTGGATGCAAAATGGAAGAAAAATGGAAGAAAGGATGCAAAATGGAAGAAAAATGGTGGAAGCAAAAAGGTCACACATTCTATTTTGTCTAGTTTGCATCCTATTATATCCCATTTTTTCCCTTGTGTACCAGAATTGTGTCTCTATGCTCACTACAAATTCAAACTTGTGACTTGTTAATTATTAGCATAGTGAATTACCAATTAACTTACCAATATAATTTGTGAAGTCTAGTGTGATTATGACTTTTATCATAAACAAGATCATAATTATTTTTTAAACTATGTCATTAGTCAGTGATTTTTGATTTGTATTCAACTTTCAATATTAGATTATTCAAGTCAATGTTGATATTTACTTAATAGTTTATATTTTACTTTCATTAATTTAAATTTTTAACACTAAAATCTAAAAATGTGACCCCATTATAATATGTTTGGTAGTGGATGCAAACCCATAGGACCTCATATGAAGAAATTAAAAATTGAGGTGTTTTATTGATTTCATCGGATTTAGTAGTTTTTTAGCACCTCAACATTGTGAAATAAAATACTCACCTAAATGATATAAGTGGCACACATAGGTAATGCACCTAACATACATACTGAATATATTTATTGACTTGATGAGAACTGTGACCTCAAATGAGAACTCAAGCCCTAAAAACACATGTTTTTGCATAAAAAACACCAAATCAACCCTTGAATAAAAAAAATGTGCTCCCAATAGCACCTTTTTCTTTTCAAAGTTAAAATTACAAACTTTTACAACCATGGCCTTAAAAATTTGTAATGTTACAAAACAAAAACCTTAAAATCAACCCCTGAATTAAAAACTAGTGCTACTAATAGCATGTTGTTGTTATTATCCTTATTATTATTTTACGAGGTTACAATTACAAATTATTTGAAACCATGGCCTTAAATGTTGGCATATGATTGAGACCAAGTTTCTCATAAGTTACCAACAAAATCTCCCACTAGATTTTGGATGTGATGGCATTTTCAATCTTCCCAAGGGGAATAAGGTCTCACCCAAAGAACAACCAAGACTTTAAATGGATAAGAAGACACCATAGTATGGATGTGATCTTGTATTCACTATTGATATATTAATTCCATAAGTTATACTTTTGAAAACATGAATGACCTAAAGAGAACAATAATCAGACTCACAACCATAACCAAAGGTATATAAACATATTACATAGCAAAGTAAACACAATATAGATACGGTAACCATGAGCCATAGATCAAACATACAAAAAACAATTAAAGTAGGGGCCCAATCCTTCCTTATTCATTCATAGTCAGATCTTACAATAGATTTGTGCAACACATGTTAGAGCACTATCTACTCAGCATGAATCGATCTTAAACTAGTAACAACAAGAACAACTAACAACCAAGTAACCAACAAAAGAGTGTAACCCTTTCCCTTTAGCTTCGAAGAGATTTTATGCATCCATAGCTAACTAATGTTGACCATGTCAATCATAAAATAGGATAAGTACGATTGTGTTGATCTAGTATCTAAGTCGACTCATTAATTATACTCCACAAATCTTAGTTGTTTGTAGTCGACTTACTCTGTGTCCCTTTATTCCTCTTGTAAGTCCTTTTGATTTATCTATATGCTCCTTTATCACACATTCCTATGCATATCGTATTTCACAACTCCCAAAATGAAGGGGCCAACAAGCCTTTACCACAACCATTTACTCACCCTCAAGTCAACCCTTCTCCTCTATTTATCCTTCCAATGAAAGGGATAACTCATGGACAATTTGTAGGGCTTGTCCATAAAAATAATCATATTTATCCAATTGTGCCTAACATTTATGTAGAAAAATAAAAGCACCAACAATTAAATTCTAGGATTTCTCATCATTTGGGGCAGTTGGCTGCATCTAATCCAAGGTCCGACATTCAACATTCACAGATGGATCCAATTGTTCAACTTGAGATAAGTAGACTGGGTAGTGGGTTGAAAGTCTCTTAAGACCTTCTTCTCTTGTATGGATGACTCATGGGGGGAATCCATCTTGTCATCCATAGCTTGGATCTCATCATATATGGCATGTTTCTCAAAAGGATTGACAAGCGATGCTACCTCAAAATTGAGTTCAACAATGTGCTCTCTCAACTCATCCATTGGCTTATTATATTTAGCTAGAAATCCCATCAAATCCTACATAGTTGTAAAAACTTTCTTGCTACCTTTTGTAGCCTGGTGAAACTATGACTTGGCCATGTTGAGCTCCTCCACCAATGGTTGAACATGAATCATTAATTGTTGTTAATTCTTTTCCCTGGTCCTAAGTGATAGAAGCATATTCTTGCAAATATTATGCACACTAGTTTAGATGCCTCCAAGTGGTACAAACAAAACCGACATATTCTATAGGTCGGTAGGTTGGAGCTTCCTTTGATAGGGTTGGATCTATTGGCACAAATTTATCCACATTCCTTGGACCTGGACCCAAATAGATTTAATTTTAGATTTTTCCCATTATCGGGCCTCCCTTTCAATATCTTGTGCCTGCTCAACCTTGACAGACTATACCTGTAACTACTGATTTTCTACTTGCAAGTTTTCATGTGATTAGACTCCACCATAATTATCCTTCACTAAATCTCATTTGAATCCAAGCACGTTATCCACATCAAATTAGAAGTGGAATAGGTTTGAAGCTCAAATGAGTATGTTTCATGACATGTTGGTGGCATCCAAGAGAGTGGAAACTCACTAGCAATAGAGGGTTACAAGTGAGGAGGTGCATGTACTTCAACCTCGATGGAATGTTTGGATACATGGTGTCCCCTCACTACTATCTCCTACATATATTTTGACAAAAACAGAACAATGTCAGTATGTTCCTAGTATATTTGCAACATCGCTTGAAAATGTATAGGGTCTTGCACCAAATGATCCAGTTGAGCCATGATAGAAAAAATATACAACAAAGAATGTGGAGGAGGAGGGTTGTTATGCATATTCTTAGGCATCTCTTCTATGTCATCCTCCTCCATCGACTCATCACCTTGTAGCTCAGTATTTAGAAAACAATCCCTAAAACCTGGCTCCTGATGTGGTGGCTCATAATCACATCCACGTGCACTTGAAATATTGCTTGAAACCTCTATCTTTATTTCTACTATATCATCCCCAGTCTTTGTAGTTTCCACAACATCAAGGTCTATAAATTTTTGTTGCTTAACTTGCTAGGGTTCTATTTTTATGATGGCATGGTATTGAGATCTTCATTGTACATTAGGGTCATAGGGACATTATGAATGGACTTCTTAGGGTCATCATTGAGGTACACTATGGTCAATTTGGCACTAGTCTACTCAAAAGATTGAAAATCTTAGATAGTTTCTTTGACTAACCCTAATCCATTCTTAGTAGTGAAATATTCGAGGTTCCGCAACACTAACTCTAAAGATAGTGGTGGCATAGAGGGTCTTATTGAAGCCACAACTAGTATCGGTTCAAAACTAGACTTAAAAGGGTGATAAAAAATCTGAGGGGAATGTTGACTCAAAGGAGTGATCTTATATCATTTACCTATACTCCCTTGCAAAAATATAACCACTTCTCCTAAGCATTATTTCATCTCTTTACCAAAAAATGTCATTGTATATAGGATAGGATGCTTGAGCACAATATACAATGGGGTTATTGAGATGATTGAGAAAACTATTCCATTGGCTTAGAGTCAAAATATGAATAAACCTATGTCTTCCGGCATTTTCTTGAGGAATCATCTTAGATAAAGACTTATTTGGCACACATGCCCTTAGTATCAATTTCAAGTAAAATATAGGTCATGTCTACTATTGTTTTTTACTTGTGTACACCTACCCAAGAAGAAAAATCCTTGTTAAACACCTCCATAATTAAATAGTAGGGTAGGGAAACAACTAAAAAAATAATGGGGTTAGTTCCACATGAGCACACAAAAGTACAATCCCTAGACATAGCAAAGCAAATTTTCCCCATTGATAATGTGATCATACCACTTTGCAAACACAATTTCATTTATTGACTTGTTTGGTGTATCAGTCTAACTCCTCCAAGGCTCATACTAAAATGCTATAATTTTTTTTCCTAGAGTAGGGCAGATCTCACTACCCTACAGTGGTTGCCACTTCCACATAACAAAATCTAGTAATAGATACCCAAATATAAAGCACGACACCATATCATGGGAATCGACACAACCATGTAGCGTTTTTTTTCCATTAAAAAATTACAAGTTCATCTTGGTCCCTAGCACACATAAATCCACCATAGAAATGGTATCTAGGGTGCACTCACCCTTGGTGTATTTGCGCATACTTTGGTAGTTTATTAGGTGGAAAAAAAATTAACCTGTTCATGGTTGATCTGGGAGATGATAGCGTCATGATATCCTCTCTTAGTAATATATTAGGCATATAGTCTAGGTTCATTCTTATAACACCCATGTTTGATAGTGCCTTGAAACATATCTAATACATCTTGTCCCTGAGAGGCCTATTAGTGCATGAAAATGCTAGATGTGAATTGGGTAAGCTCTTTCCAACCAAATGGAATTACCATGCACTTTATTGATAAAAAAAATTATACATTTGGTCACCTCCCCCATGGTGTCAAAGACAATAAATTCCAACAAACTCAATAGGGTGAAATCCCATAAGGGCTCAAAAGTAGGATTCAATATGGAAGCAATATCTTTGAACTCTAGCAGAATTTGGTCCATGTACACCTCAGTCTTCATGTCAGGAAATAGGTCAACGTTTGATAAGTCACTATCAACCAGTTTGGTGTGAGCCACTTTACCATGCAGTTCTCCAATGATCTCTACTTGCAAGTCAAAAAATTCAGTGGGCATGGCTTCCTTGGATATCGAGGACATGGCTTCCTTGAATATTAGGGACATGGCTTCTTTGGATCTCAGTGCTACAAGTTTCCTTCCTAAGGATTTTCCCATGATGGAAAATTGTCTCTAGTACACAAACATGATTGGAGGTATAACTCTAGAACAATGGTGAACACTAGTATACCCTTTTTCAATTTTTTTAGGCTCCATCCTAATTGATATCTATTCATAAGAAAACAAAGAAAACTATTAACAGAAGGAGAAGGGGATTTAAGGATGTGGATAACACTTACATCTAGAACTGATCATAGAATAAGGCCAAGTGTGTCATGAATAGTGCACTAACCACTCATAGCTAAATCCATGTACATTAAATAGACTCGACCACTGACTGGACATGACTAAACAACTTGAAAAATGTCCCACTAACCTACTTTATGAAAATTGACTAAAATTCCCATTGAAATGGAAGATAGCTAGACTATGCGACAACAACATATAGATAAACGACTCTCCCCCTTCGAACCAATAACATGCAACTAACTTCTCCTTGACCACAAAGGGTTACTCAATAGTGCAAGAATGACTCAGAAACATAAAATACTTGGTGGATATTGGGTTCAACACTTCCCGTGAGTTTCACGACATGGGTTAGCTCCCTCTCCTGGATCCTAACTCCTACATTTGTGGTGGAGAGTAACGCCTATGGGTTTTGGTCTAACATAAATCATAGTCCAACAAATGGTATCATAGCGATAAGTCTCGAGTTCAAAAATCGCCTGACACGTGTTGGGGGGGAGATTATTGGACATTGGGTTCAACACTTCCCACAAGTTTCGTGACATGGGTTAACCTAGTCTCATGGATCCTATCTCCGACGATTGTAGCGGAGACTAATAACAATGGGTTTTGGTCTAAACACAATCATAGTCCAACAATACTTGGGTTCCTTGACAACATAAGCTGATTAAGACTAAAATTAACTATCCATGCATATGAAAACTTGAACAAATTACTAAAAACCAAATGCTAATTAAAAAACTAGATGGAACACTAAAACCATAACCAAAAACATCCTACCCTACCTCACTCCCTCTAATAGGAGTGCATCAAATTGTCTTCAAGTAGTAGAAACATAGGGATTTAGTTGAGTGTCAGTCACCCATCCTTGTTTAAGAATTCCATTAAGCCAGGATAGTCATATTGCACATGAATCTCTAATTTATGCAACTATAAATGGTCCCATCCAATGCATATAAAGATTCCTATGGTTCCTTAGATATTTACTATCATAGAGAAAAGCTAAATCCCTTTTCACAAAGGATTTATTCTTAATATGGTGGTCATGCCATGGTTTCTGTCTTTCTTTCTCCATAGACTGATGGAAATCAACCATGAACCTAGATTTTTCCAATTCCATCAAGTCAAACAGTCATTCCACAACCGATTCTTCATTAATCATACGAGTATCATGTGAAATATATATACTAGGTATGACAAAATCTCTAGGAACAACAGTTTCTTGACCATACACTAGTGGAAAATGAGTTTTCTTATGCAAACTTTTGGCAGTAGTCATGTATACCCATAAAATAACAGTGACTCTCTTGTCCCAATCATCCCTATCTACAAAACAAACTTTATTCAAGACCTTCCCCATAATTTTATTAAATTTCTCCAATATTCCATTAGTTTGAGGGTGACAAGGACTACTTTTATAGTGTTGAATAAAAAATTCCTTAGTTAAGGTAGCAATAGTAGTGCTAAAAAAATGCTTACCTTGATCACTAGTTAGACTTCTCAAACATCCAAATCTAGTAATGTTAGGCAACAAACACCCAAATCTAGTAATGTTAGGCAACAAACACCCAAATAGTCTAAAAATAAAAAGCAAAGTAACTACATGCCTTGAGAATTAGATAGAAGAATGAATGATAATCCTCTATGAGGGGGGAACCTTCGTTTACAATATAGCAAATGTACACGATGGGAGGCTTTCTAAAACTAGGTCTCTGTTATGACCCAAGGGGGGCATATATATGGCTAAATGTATATGATATGACCCCAAGGGGGGGCATATATGGGCCTAAATGTACATGTAATGTGTAAATACATATGTAATAGGGTCGGTCTAGTGATAAAGGGGCCTCATGTGAAAGTGTGAATAGATATATATAAGAGATCATGTATTCATTATTAGGGGAATAAGGAGGTATGAAAGGTAATAGGTTATTTGGAGGGGGTTACCCTATTACATATGTATTTACACATTACATGTACATTTAGGCCCATATATGCCCCCCCTTGGGGTCATATCATATACATTTCTCCATATATATGCCCCCCTTGGGTCATAACAGTCTCCTTGGTAGATATAAGAGACAAATGGTACAATTACAATTAAAGGGTCTAGTCGACTAATAAGGACAACACTAATATGATGATAGAAATGTAATAACTCAATATCTAGGCTTAGCAAGGGTCTAGCCAACTAAAAAGGACAACACTAATATAATAATATAAATTTAATAACTCAATATCTATGGCTTAACATGCCCCTCCCCTACAAACAAGTGTTACTCTCAATACTTGATTAGATGTGGATGTTTCTCACGAAAAACTTATTTTCCCATGTCATTCTACTAGTATGTTCTTCCACTTGACGAGGTACTTAGTAATTGCTTGATTTCACAGTTTCTTGAGCCTTGTTTCAAGGATTTTTTTTATGGTTTTGGTATGATTTTTCCTTCTCCATTAATCTTTGGTATGATTTTTCCTTCTCCATTAATTTTTTAAGAAAGAAACATGGAAGACTAGATGTACATGTGAAGATGGAGGCAACTTCAATTTGTAATCCATACTTCCAATCCTCTGCAATACCTTATAAGGACCATACTACTTAGGTGCTAATTAGTTTTCCTTCTTTTGTTGCTTGAGGGACATATGTTTATATGGTTGTAGCATTAGAAATACCCAATCGCCCACTTCAAATTCCCTTTCATTGTGATGTTGATTTCTTATTGGTTCATCCTATTTTGTGATATAGCCAAGTTGTCCTTCAATAGTTTGAGAACCTCTTGTTGGTGCTCTATGTTGTCCTCCACTAATTGGACCTTCACTTTCCCTCTCAAGAGTGATGTGATGGATGGAGGATGATAACCGTAAACTGGGACATTTTCGATGAAGTATGGAAGGACATGTTGTACCACCATTCCACCAAGGGTAACCACTTGACCCATTGTGTTTGTTTGTTAGATTCAAAGAAACGAAGATACCCTTCTAAACATATATTCACAATCTCATTTTTTCCATCAAATTGAGGATGGTAAGAGGAGTTGTGAGACAATTGAGTACCCAAACAAGAAAATAATCCAGTCCAAAAAAATTACTAGAAAAAATTGGATATCTATCACTTACAATAAACTTGGGGATTCCATGTAGCTTCTGAATTTTTCCCTGGATGTTGTGGTTATTGTACATGATTTAAAAGGATGAGAAAGAAATAAAGAAAAAATGAGCATACTTTGTGAGTCAATCTGCCACTACCACGACAACATTCTTTCCTTCAGACTTGGGTAGACATGTTATAAAATCCATTGAAACCTCTTTCCAAAATTGACTTAGTATTACTAATGGTTGTAGGAGACCCGAGATCTTGATTGTCTCTCCCTTATTTTGTTGGCAGACCACATATTCAACCATAAAATTTTGAACATCAGTTTTAATACCTTCCCAGAAAAAATACTTCTTGATCCCATGGTAAGTTTTTAAGTACCTTGAATGTCCTCCTATACAAAAAGTGTGCAATTCCAAAAGGAACTTTTGTTTGAGTTGGGAATTACTACATAAATATAGGAAATCTCAACACCACGATAAATAATTATTCAACACAAACTCATCTAGTGCACTTGGGTCCTCTTATATTTGTTGAATGATCTTGCATACATTATGATATTTCTTCCATTATATTATTGCTTCTTCCATCCAA
This sequence comes from Picea engelmannii, assembly GCA_009831015.1. Lineage (NCBI taxonomy): Eukaryota > Viridiplantae > Streptophyta > Pinopsida > Pinales > Pinaceae > Picea > Picea engelmannii. Next base: position 147,996 of record ML814232.1, on the reverse strand, counting down.
TAAAAATGCATAATGGAAATAACACACAATAATCCCTCTATGTCTTATTCTTTCCTTGAAAGGGCATCTGCCACCACATTTTTTTTCCCTTTTCTGCAGATAATTTCAAATTCATAACCTAGAATCTTTGTAACCCATTTTTGTTTCTCTTCTAAAGATAATTTTCATTCCAAGTACTTCAAAATATAATGATATTTTTTAATCTTAAAGTGTCTTCCTATTATGTAAGGAAACCATTTATTAACTACATGTAATATGGCCAACATTTCCATTTCATAAATGGGCTTGAGTAAGTTCTTTCCTTTAAGTTGATTACTCTCAAAGACAAGGGGCCTTCCCTCTTGCATTAAAACTACACCAATGTCATGCCTTGAGGCATCACACTCCACAATAAAGGTTTTTTTGAAGTTAAGCATGGCCAGGATAGAAGTTGTAGACATAACCTAGATAATTATTTCTCCAAGAAGTACTTCAAACTATCATGACATTTTCTTACCTTGAAGTGTCTTCCTATTAGGTAAGGGATCCATTTATTAACTACATGTAATATGACCAACATTTCATTTTCATAAATGGGTTTGAGTAAGTTATTTCCTTTAAGTTGATTACTCTCAAAGGAAAGGGCCCTTCCTTCTTTCATTAAAACTACACCAATGTCATGCCTTGAGGCATCACACTCCATAATAAAGGTTTTTGTGAAGTCAAGCATGGCCAAGACAATATTTGTAGACATAACCTCCTTAATTTTTTCAAAATATTATGTTTCTTCTTGAGTCCAAGAAAGTGCCTCCTTTTAATAATGTTGTTAGAGGTGTTGATATTTGACCATAATTCTTGAAAAACTTGTGGTAATATCTTGTCAATCCTAAGAATCCTCTAAGATTCTTCAAGGTTTTGGAAATTGGCCATTCCATCATAGCTTTAATTTTGTTAGGGTAGACTATGACACCTTCATGAGATACAATATGACCCAAATATTCCACTTCTTGGAGCCCAAAGTCAGAGTTGGAAGGATTTTCATATAGTTGTTTCTCTTCCAGTGGTTTTAAGACCATGTCAATATGTTGTACATGCTCTTCCCAATATTTGTTGTAGAGTAGTATATCATCAAAAACTACTAGCACAATTTTTCTAAAGAAGGGTTTGAAAATAGAATTCATCAAGCTTTAAAATGTTGAAGGTGCATTTGTAAAGCCAAATGGCATCACCAAAAACTCATTATGACCTTCATGTGTTATAAAGGATGTGTTGGGGATGCAATCTTGCCTCATTATGATTTGATGATATCTAGAACATAGATCCAACTTGGTAAAGAAAATTGCTCCTTCCAATTCATCTAATAATACATCAATGATAGGAATGGGAAACTTATCTTTAATGGTCATTTTGTTGAGCTCTCCATAATATTGACACATAGGCCATGCACCTTCCTTTTTTTGAACCATTACCACTATTGAAGAGGAAGCACTTTGGCTAGGTTGACCGATGCCAACCTCTAACTTTTCTTGAACCATACGCTTAATATCACTCTTTTTTGCATATGGGTACTTATAAGGCCTAATGTTAGGTGGTACACTACCGGTTGCAAATGAATAGCATGGTCATGATCTTTAGTAAGTGGAAGACCCTTAGGTATCTTTATGAATACCTTGGAATGATTGTCGATAACTTTTTAGAGATCCACGGTAGTAGAAGGTCTATATGTTTGAATATCTAGTGAGCACAATTGTGCAAATATTACACCATGGTGTCTTTTTTAGTAATTTTGTGATGTCATTAGAGCTTAATATCACTTTATATGGTCTCCCTTGGATACCTTTGAGTTAAATTTCCTTACCTTCTGAAGAAAATCTTATGAAAAGTTCCTAAAAATTAAGAGCCATTGTTCCTAATGATTGTAGCCATTGGACCACTAATACAATCTCGGTACCACCCATTTGGATTTCAATCATGGGACTATCCAAGTAATACTCCCCGATAAGGAGCTTAATATTATGGCACGTCCCTGAACAATTTATGGTACCTCTATCTGTAATCATTACTTGAAACTTTGGTGCTAGATATATAAAGCAATTGATAAGTTTCACTAATTTGCAATTAATGAAGTTATGGGTACTACCATAATAAATCAACATTGTTGACTTTTTATTTTGGATATATCCTTCTATATTAAGGGATTTTGGAGTACTGATTCTAGCCAATGCATGAAAATATATCATTAGAGTAGACTCTTCTAGTTCTAGAGCTTGCGATGGTTCCAATTTTTTATCTGCTTCCTCTTTGCAATTTATGTAGAATAATTTTCTCTCACCACATTTATTCCCCTTAATATAATTACTGTCGTAATTGAAATGTAGTCCATCTACTCTTTTTTCATCCATTTTATGAGGTCTCAAACTTTTAGGTTGAGTGAGGTTAGGAGAGGGAACATGGTGCTCTCTATAGTTGTTAGTGGGAACCCTTCTAGTGGCCATATTTTTACTTTCAAATTTCATTGCCACAATAATAACATGCTCTAGGTATTTTGGTTTGAAGAGACACACCTCATGTTGAATACTCTCATTTAAAGTGCCCATAAATATATCTTGATGCAATAATATCCAAAGCAACATAGGAATGACATGGTGAAGGTGGTTGCGAAACGTGATAGTGTTGCTATGGAAATGATTGGTTGCTGAGGATATGAACAACAACAAAGTGCGACAGACTACAAGAAGTGAAAACATTGTTGCATCTCATAATAAGGATACAGATTGTGGAAGTGGAGTATATGGGAGTGCTACTACAAGATGCATGTATGAACACATTTCTTGGGATTTATGTGTTTCTATAGAGGACAAGTGCATGGGAGGAGACATGGATATTGGCCACGTGTTTCATGAAGGAAAATTGGTAGACGGTGAACCATTACAGAAGGAGATGATGTGTTGAAGAGGAGAACATTGTTGTGTGGAAGCTAGAATTTCATGTTGTAGAAGAAGAATCACTGAGAAGAGAATGAATCTGAAGTCGAAGATGAAAGGGAATGAAGAATATATTGGGAAGTTGAAGACGAACAGTTCCCAAAGGTAAATAAACATAGTGTCAAGTAGCTGGAGAAAGGGCTTGCAAGGAAGAAGAATGACCTCGTGAGGAAGAGATAGAGAAATGGTTGAGGTTTCCATGGCCTCTGACCTGGAAACCCAATGAGATTGTAACCTCATAGTGTAGCCATGGAGCCTGTGTAATTTATTCTATATGAAAATGAATAAAGGAATTAGGGTTTGCAGATTTAAACCTTGTGCATACATATGAATCCTATATGATGTGTTATTGACATAAATGGATGAAAGTTTAATTCTATTACTAAATGATTAAATACTAGTAGAGAATAGTTCCATTGTGCTACTATTGTGCAGGTGGGCATGGTTTTGTAGAAGTTCGTGTGTGGATTTGTGATAACTTGCAAATGGGCATGGATTATTTGAAAAATCCATGTATGGACTGATGATTCTCCGCATATATGGGAGGATCCCTGGGTTTTTGAACTAACCCTTGATCATGAGATTGAGAAGTACATTGTTGTCCTGAGAGTTCAATGTAATATTCTTATGAGAATGAGTGTTTTTGTTTGAATAAGAATATGAGCATAGAGAGTTTTGTCTGAGCACAAAAGTGTGTCTACATCCCATAGATTTGAGAGGTTTGCATATGGGGATGTTTCCTTGGTTTATAAGATAACCATTGATTTCAATATTGGGTAGCACAAATCAAAGGGTGATGTTATGATGAACGCAATGTGGAGAGGTTGTGAATATAACTATTGTAGAATGCATTGTATTGGTTGTGACTCTTGAGTTGCGACAAAAGAAACCCGCGATTTGAACAAAAGGAAACTCTCGAGTTGTAACAAAAGGAAACCCACGAGTTGAAACAAAATAAACATGTGAGTTGTAACAAATGGAAACTCTCAAGTTGCAGCAAAAGGAAACTCGTGAGGTGTAGCAAAAGAAACCCATAGTCATAGCAGAAGGAATGGCTGAAACTCTCGAGTTGTAACAAGAGAATGTGTTGTAGAATGGTTAGTACATACTGGTGTTCTATAGTGTTTATTTGCTTGTACTATAGGGGAGAAGGCATGGCTGTGGGTCAAAAGAGACGACATTGGTAGATGTGCAACCCTATGGGTTGTAGCATTTCTTTGTGTGTAGAAATTTGTATGATGATACTACGAAGAAGAAGAAGGTTGAGAGGAATTGTCTTCCCAATATTATGTGGGAGAGAGCGAGTTTCCACTACATATTTACTCTAACGAGTAGGGGGTGGATTCTCATTGCATCAAATGGTATCAGAGAAAGGTTCAACTCTAGGATGAAATAATTGTAAGGGTGTGAGAGTTGGTTATGCACCTAAGGATTAGTTAAACTCCTAATGATTGGCTTCCGAGTAGTGTTCCTATGTAACCATGGTAGCAAGAAGACCTCGAAGAATTTTGTTTAAGCATGTGTTGTTGAAATAAGAGTGATGGGAGGAAGTGTTGGGAGGAAGCCTATGAAGGATAGTCTGGATGAGGGCTATGAAACAACTCCAGAGGATTTATCTGTAAATATGAGTAGGTTTAGGAGGTGAAGGAACCAAGAGTGAGAAGAATTGGAGATGATGGAGCCATAGCAGATTCAGAACCAGAATTGCATAGGCAAATAAGATTGCACAAGATAAAGGACCATGTGTCAGAGTGTAGTTGTTAGTTGAGAATAGAAATCTGCATGAAGAAAATTCCATAAGGTCGCTGCTAAGAAGGAATATAGTCTATTATTTAAATGGATGCTAGAGATAAATAATAGTTGTGGTGGTGATTGTCCAGAATATTATCTTGAGATGGAAGAGGCAACATGGGTCATGAGAGGATTCATTAGATGGCAATTATCGTAGTGGATATCCATGATTGTTATCTTGAGATGAAAGCATAGTCACTGGAAATGATCCTGTAATGTGTGGGCTTTGAAAATAGGAGTAGGTTGTGAGAGAATATGCAGTCAGAAGATTTCCTGGATTGTAGAAATGGCTCATATTTTCTAAGGAACATGTTGGTAGTAGTGATTGCATTGTTGTGGGATGGTGGCTATAGATTTTAGAGTTGACCTAAATCCAAAATAAATGAGAATGAACATAGACGCGAAAAATTATAGCAGTGGAAAATAGAGGCACATGTGGTGTGTGTCAGATGTAGCGAAGAAAAGGAGGGAGTGCAGATGGAATTCTTGTTTTTCCTTAATATGCTATTTACTTGTTTGCATGAAGAAAAAAAATTGTGGCTATAGATGGAAGAGAATGTACTAGGTTGAGAAGAATATGCAATAGAATGATGATGTGCAAGAGTAGGAATTTGCAGAGATTACAAAAATTGTAGAATCACAGAGGTTGTGAATGATGAATATGTCTGAAGAGAATGCCCAAGTAGAAGATGATGTTGTGAATATAAGAGACCTGGCAGGAAGCATGATTGAAGTTGTTGAGTTGAAGATGGATGAAATTACAGTTTGAAAGATGAGGAAGTTGATGAATATATTGTTGACAGAGAAAGAGAGAATATTTAAAATCTCAGGAGGAAGATTACATGCTGCAAAGAAATGTTATAAGGGTTGAAGCTTGTCAAGGACTGAGCATGGAGGTGTTGCATGAAGTAGAAGGCTCTTGAAGGTATGTCTCTGATAATTTGCCAAGAATGTGAATACACTAACCAAATTGTTGACCAAGGAAGTTTGTGTGTGGTTGTGGATTGAGTCAAGGGAGGTGTAGTATGGGATCAGATGACTCCATGTTGTGTGGATTCAAGCATGAGTGGTCGGTTGCAATGAATGTAATTAGTACACCGCATGAAAAAGGGTAGTGGAATGTCCTGGATGAGACATGACCTAGATCGAGTTGTGCAGGTGATGCATGACTGAGGATCACTTGACTAGTTCTTGTGGTGATGAAGAAAGAGAGACAAATATGTATCGATATTAGAAGGTGAGTTGCATATAGAATGAGATGGAAATTTCAAATCTCCATGATGAGAGTATTGTTGTGTTGTTGCAGATGGATGTGAATTAATGGACAACAAAGAGTTGAAATAAAGAATGTGAAACTGAAGAATATGTCTTACAGATTTGAATGTATAGAAACAAGGATTGTAGAGTTGGGAGTGAAATAATGATGAAAAATGCATTTGGCAGCTGTAGATGTGAATGTTTTCTCTTTTAATCATGAGGTTATTCTTTCATAAAAACCTAGGGAGTTTGATGTAGGAACATTGAAGATGTCTTGGGGATGACATGGTGAAGGTGGTTGCAGAAGTTGATAGTTATTTTATGGCATTGATTGGTTGTTGAGGATATGAATAGCAATAGAATGTGACAGGCTGCAGGAAGTGACAACATTGCTGCAGATTATGGCAGTGGAGTAGATGGGAGTGTTTCTACATGATGGATGCATGGAAATTTTTATTGGGATTGACGTGTTGCTACATAGGATAAGTGCGTGGGTGGAGACGTGGATATTAGCCATGTGTTTCATGAAGGCAACTTGGCAGAATGTGAATCGTTACAGAAGGAGAGGACGTATTTTTGTGTGGAAGCTGAAAGGTCACGTTGTAGGAGAAGAGGAACTAAGAATAGGATGAATCTAAAGCAGAATATGAAAGGGAATGAAGAGTCCATTGGGAATTTGAAGGAGAAAAGTTTATGAAGGTAAATAAACACAGCATCAAGTAGCTGGAAAAAAGGGGTTACAAGGAAGAAGAAGGATTGCATGACGAAGAGAGAGAAATGGTTAAGGTTGCCATGGCCTTTGGCCTAGAAACCTAATGAGATTGTAATCTCATAGTGTGGCCATGTAGCACCTGTGATTTATTTTGTATGAAAATGAATAAAATAATTAGGGTTTGTAGATTTAAACCTTGTGCGTACAGATGGATCTTGTATGATGTTATCCTATTGTGTTATTGGCATGGATGGATGAAATTTTAATTCTATTGTTGAATGATTAAATCCCAATAGAGAATAGTTCCATTGTGATATTGTTGTGCAGGTGGGCATGGGTCTGCATAAGGTCGTGTATGGATTTGTGATAACCTATAGGTGTGCGTTGAGTCTTTGGAAAACTCATGTATAGACTTTTGATTATCTACATATATAGGAGGATCCATGGGTTTATGAACTAACCCTTGATCACGAGATTGAGAAGTACATTGTTGTTCTAAGATTTCAATTTAATATGCTTGTGAGAATGAGCATTGTTGTTTGAATAAGAATCTAAGCATAGAGAGTTCTGTCTGAGCACATAAGTGTGTATGCATCCCATAGATCTGAGAGGTTTGCATATGGGGAGGTTTCCCTGGTTTATAAGCTAACCATTGATTTTAGAATTGGGTGGCACAACTTGAAGGGTGATGTTCTGGCAAAGGAAACATGGAGAGGTTGTGAATATAACTACTATAGAAGGCATTGTATAGGCTATAACTCTCGAGTTGCAACAAAAGAAAACTGTGAGTTGTAGCAAAAGGAAACTCTTGATTTGCAACAAAAGGAAACCTGTGAATTGTAGCAAAAGAAACCTGTGATTTTCAACAAAAGGAAACACTCGAGTTGCAACAAATATAAACCCACAAGTTGCAACAAAAGAAACCTGTGAGTTGCAGTAGAAGGAATGGTTGAAACTCTTGAGTTGCAACAAGAAAATGTTTTGTACACTGGCTAGTGCAAACTGGTGTTATTAGTGTTTATTTTCTTGTACTACAGGGGATCAAACATGGTTGTGGGATAGAAGAGAAGGAATTGGTAGATGTGCAACCCTAGGACTTGTAGTATTTCTCTCTGTGTAGAAATATGTTTGATGATACTATGAAGAAGAAGTTTGAGAGTAGATGTCTTCCCAATATTGTTCAGGAGAGAGAAATTTTTAGTTGCACATGTACTCTAATGGGTATGGGGTGGATTCTCACTGAACCAGATCTAAAAAATTATCCTCTTGAATGTTCTTTACCCTAATACTTAACTTTTGGAATTGTTGAATATGATTTGTAATTGGACATATTTTCTAAATATGTATCAATTGACCAAAGAAAATGTTGCTCTTAGTATCCCCACAATGTGCTATCAATTCATCAATTCATCCATAAAAATGGACAAAGAGATAATTGAATCTTTTTTTCATTCACAAATCCATTTGTACCAAACATATTGATCGGACTCTAAATACAAGGATACAAGAGTTAGCTTTTGTAAAGTGGGTACTTGGTGTAGATCAAAGAATTGTTCCATATATAATGTCCATATTATAGGATCTTTACTATCAAATTTCCTCATATCAATCTTGGGAATTAAGTAGTTCTTTGGTGTCAAGTTGAACCGTTGATTATGTGGATGTTGGAGTGATGAATAATCATGATTTTGGAACTCAATCCTTGTGTTCTCCACATTTATTAAAATATTGTCCATATGTGATTGGGGTTCAACAATTTTTGTATCCCTATTTTCATGATTTCCTTGCATCCCAATATCACCTTTAGGGAATCTCTCATATATTGTATGCAAGAGCATGGTTGCCATGGAATTTTGTGATTTTTCCATCTTTTGATCCATTTTTTTTTATCTATATTTTGTTTCATATTTTCCATATTTTGTTCCATTTTTCTTTATGTGTTTATCAAATCGACATTTTTCATTGACCTATCACTCAATTTTTTAAATTGGTTTTCAAATTTGGATAGTGTGTTCTATATCTTTTCACTTTCTTCATGAGTCATGATTGAGCTCTTTGGAGGTTTAATTGGTGTAGAATTTTTTGCAATACCCTTGGTCATGTGGGAAAAAAATAATATTTATCTATAGTTCTTCTATTCTATTTAAAAAACTCTTTGAATCACCCAAAATATATATTCCAATCAAACTTATGTCAATTATAAGTTACATACCTACAAAATATTTATCCAGAGACTATGTTGTTGACTAACCTTTCTCCTAATGTATCTATGAAATTGCAGCCCTTTTGAGTCTAAAATTTTGGCATGTAGTATTCTTATATGTAGTCTCTACAATGCCATAGGTTTGACCAAAATTTGACGTGCCAAGTAAAATTTATGGTAACTTTCCCAAAATTTGATGTGCCAAGTAAAATTTATTGTAACTTTCCCAAAACTTGTTGATTCTTAGCCCTTTCCATAGAAATTGTACGAAATGCCACATGTCTAGTTCTTCTTATATGATTGTGAAATTTGGACCTGAAACACTATGGTTTGTTCTATTTACAATGAAACTAGTGGCATTCAAATTTGATATTTATAGAGTCAAATATGATTTTTTTTATCTGGAACACTTGTTTGAGACTAGTCGTAGGACTACTCAAAAACCCTAACTTTCATAGTCTATAACTTGAAAGTTATAGAGAATCAAAATACAAAAAAATCACCATATGGTTTTTTGTATGTCTCCTAAAGATCATAGAAAAATATTATTTGATATTTCCCCGAAAAAAATATATATGATTGTTTAACCAATAGCACCTATTTGAGATCAATTTTAGGATTAATAAAAAAATGTAAGTTACACAGACTATAAATCCGAAATTATAGTGAACCAAAACCTAAATTTTTTACCACAAGTACTTCACTATTTCTCCTCAGTCTCCCAAAATTTTTCTATCTTAAAATTCCCATAAAATTATTTATAGAAAAAAAGCCAAGGTGACTTGTTTGAAGGAGCAAAACCCTAGGATGGTATGGTCTAAAACCAAATGTTAGGAAACAAACACCCAAATAGTCTGAAATAGAAAGAGAAGTAAGTCCTTTTATAATATAGCACATGTACAAGATGAGATGCTTTTTTAAACTATGTCTCTTTGGTAGATATAGGAGACAATGGGTACAATTGCAATCAAAGGGTATATCTAACCAATAAGGACAACAATAATATAAAAATATAAATGTAATAACTCAATATTTATGGCTTAGCAAAGGTCTAGCTAACCAATAAGGACATCACTAATATAATGATAGAATTGTAATAACTCAATATCTAGAACTTAATAGGTAACAATGTTTTTGAAGATAAATCTGAACATAGTATAATTCGAATGATCCTTCAGAGGTTCAAATTATACTCATTTGTTCAAAGTAATCATTTGTGGTGATAATGTGTGTTGCTTTAGAATCACAAATTGGAGGGATAATGGGTCCTGCAAAATCAACATCTCGTTTCTCAAATGGATACAATGATTTGACTTGACGTAAAGGGAACTCGTCCCTCTTAGAGGGTTTTCATACCCTGTAACATACATCACAACTTTTGGCATGTTATTGACATCCTTTAATATAGTATGCCACCATAATATGTCTATAACACTATGCGGGTTGTGGCTTTGCTTCCAACATGTCCTCTCACAACCTGTTATAACCCTAAATTGCACCACACATGCTTACCTGGCATCAGGCCAACTCATATCCCTTCATTGCCAAAACATCTGCTGAACAACTCTTTGGAAATCCTCTTGTGTCAAGGCCCACGCGCCCTAACCCATTACTAGACGCGTGTGCACGCTGGCTGGCTCACTACAGCCCGCGTGTACCTAACAAAGCACGAAAAAAGGAAAGTTGCCGACGGAACAAAAAGCTATGGGTCAGTTAACTGAAACTCCCAGCCATGCATGGACGAGAGTTCATCCAAAACCCTAGCTCCTTCTAGCCTATAAAATAAGGGGTAGGGGTACCATTTGGAGGAGGAAAAAATATAGCGAAGAAACTCTGCCCATTTACATAATCCATTGTCCCAACCCTTTATCCTTTCCTCATGCCAAAGGAGATTTAACGCAAAGCAGTTGGAGGATAGAAGAAAAGGAGCCCAGGATCAGGATCAAGGAGCAGTGGCCGGTCTCGACTTTGATTGTAAGTTGATTCATTTTTTCAAATAATAAAAGAATACTTTTCACGTCCCAATGCATGAGTTATCTATGGTTTGGTTAATTTATGCTTAATTTCTAACCCTCGAGTAGAGAAGTAGCATGCATGCATAGTTGTTCGTCTTGATTGTGGGTCATCTTTGGAAGGAGCAACGCAAGCAAGTGGTCAAATCAAAACGAAGGATCTACATCGAACGCCAGTAACAAGGTTAGTAGTCATTCTCCATGCATGTACTGTGAAAGAGGGGTTTAAGTTTTGGGGTTGTAGGTTAAAAAGTAATTTCTTTATGGTCAAAATCTGCGTGCAAGTCTGACCCTAGTTTGCTAGTCCGTAGGGTATTTTTCCCAACAACAGAATTGGCGACCGTACTGGGGATAATACTCTTTAGGGTTTCTGGATCTCTTCAAAGTTTTTGGGTAGTTTAAAAGATTAGATTTTTTGATTTTTTTTGCCTGCCTTTTTTGCTATAAGGTCTGAGCTAGCAGGGAGCTTGGTTCTTTATACCAGTTTTCCGTGGCTGTTGCTTGACGGTAGTTGTCGGGACACACAGAGGTACACGCGGCCTGTAGAAGGCTTGCACACGTGTGCCCGCACCCTATCCTCTTACAGCCCGCATGTGAACGCTAGTTGTAGGGATAACAGTAGCGTGTAGGAGTTCAGAGAACTTTAGAGGCAGTCCACCTCTTCCCTGTCAGAATTATACATTCTCAGGGGGTTTTCTGGAATTCTGTCTGGGTCTTGCTGGTTCACAGTCCTGTCTCAGATTGCTTTTTTCGCCTTATTATTCCTTGCATTATTTTTTCTTTTCTGTTAGAAAAATCATCCAAGCCTTCAAGGGACCCTGGTTGTCAGTACCAGAGGCCTCTTCCTGGTCTGGACTGCATGTTTTTATCTTTGTCTTAGAGGTTATACATACACGCGGCATGTACAAGGTCAGTCCGCGTGTACACGCGTCCTGTTTCAGCTCAGTGCACGTTCGCACGCGTGTTGTTTTAGTGACAGTAGCGTGCTTGACATGCTACTTTTTGTTCAGGGTGGGGCAGTCATCCCCTCCTTTGATGAGAAGTATTCCTCTCAGGTGTTTGAGTCTAGGTTTGAACAGTCAATAGGTTAGGTCATCTTACCCTTAGCCTGCTTTTTCCCAGTTGATAGTTGAACAGAAAATATAAAAAAAAATATTTTTCTTTATGGTTTTTAGGCAAGCGTAAGAGTCTTTGTTTTGTTTATTTCCATTGTGTGCCTTTACTTTGATTCTTTGTGATCTGCGCTTTAAGCCAAAATTTGTCTTTCTTGGTTTTGTGCTTGTTGGTATTTTCCCTTTGTTGCTTTATTAGCACTTAAATAAAATAAAAAAATCTCTTTTCATTTTCTTCTTTGTTTGAAGAGTGTGTTTCTGCATCGCTAGCTAGGGAAAAGTCTTTTTTTTCATAAGTTTTTGTAGTGCATTTAGAGCATAATTAGCTCGTAGTCGAGCGAAATTCCTTTATGTTTGCTGCATAAAATCTTAGAAAATTTGAAAAAGAAAAGAAATCTTTCTTTGTGAAAAGTTGTTGAAATTTTGCATTTAGTAAAAGTCTTTTGTTTCCAGCTTTTTTCATTCATTTTTGCTTTTGTCTTTACACACCATCAGTTTCATCTTCATACCCCTTAACGTAAGAAAAAGCCTTAAAAGAAACAATAATTTAAAATCTATTAGACTTTTTGTTTGTAGGGTTCACAAACTAGTTCAGGACTAGGGCCTTGGATTAGGTTGGAGAGGAAACTCTCCAAGGCCATTCAAAACCAAACATTAGAGTCCGTGATAGGGAGTGTAGAAGTCCAGTTTCGTGGAAGTTATCCGGGACCCCCCTCTAACACAGGGGATAAACACGAGGTCGCGTGCGGAAAGGTAGTGGAGATAACCCCTCCAAAGCCGGACCAATCGTAGTGGAGAACACATATCGAGGGCTTGTTTTGGGATTCCGTCATTTGCATTTGCCACGGGGCTTTGTGGGTCTCGAATCTGTTCGAGGTCCTCAGTTGTCTTCCAGACCATTTTCTCTCGACACCCTTGACAGGTTTCGGGCTTGATACCCTGCTCATTGTGGTCTACCCAACTTTCGACTGTACCCGCCTGGTGACTGTTCGCATGCTAGCAACCTAGTTGCCAATCTTTTTAGGGACATACACATGTGACTGCGAGGGTATACCATGGTACCTAGGATAGACATTGGGCCACTCTTTGCAAAGTATACCCGGAGGGTGCTTCCATGTTCAAGTTGCACTTGCACCGGTAAGTTTCTCTAGTGTTGGTTGTTGTAATTGTTCTTCCAACTAGTTTAGTGATTGCTTGTCTTATCTCCTAGGGGATTCTTTTTAGTGTGTGTTACTTTTTGAATGTGTACAATACCTTAGCCTGTCTTGGATCTTCTCACATAATGGAGGATCCTGAGCTCCGCTAGTCACGAAGGATTCTGGGCCTATCGCCGGTTATACTGGAGCCACCCCCGCCACCATTGAGGCGGAAGCTAGACCAACAAGGGTCTTTCGAAGCAACCGGGTTACAAACCATTGTGCCCGAACAACTCTCGGAGGAATCAACCGCCAATCTTGGCTCGGTTGAATCCCCAACCAATGATACCTAGCCACCATTTATTGTACCAATCCAATTTTACGAAAGCCTGTCAGTGCCTCATACAACTATGGAAACAAACATTGTTACTTCTTCTGGGAATTCTTCCATTCCCACCACAGTTGCTACCACAGGAGAAGCATCTCGTAACTTGTCATCGTCGGTCTGAGCCACCATGGTCTCAGCCGCAACTACGTCACACAGTGGACCGAACCCGTCTATGGCGGCGGCCACAACCCCCTTCACACCTAGTGCGACAGGCCCTCCGTTCTCATACGGTATGCTTAGTTCGGGTACAAGTCCTGCACTCACTTACTCCAGTTTACAGACTTTGGGTCTAGGGGCAGGGAGCTCTAACGCTCCTCTGCAAGGTCAACTTAGGGGCACTCCTGTCCCTTTCAATTCTTTTCCTTACGCCGTAGGTCATATCCCTCCTTCATCCCCTTCGCTTGGTGGTTTGCATCAGCAGTTCACCGGGCAGCCTGCACACACTAGTTTATTTGGAGCCGGGAGTCAAGGAACACCTGCGCATAGTATGTTGGTAGGTTCGTCACTATTTGTTTGGAACGGGACGTTTGGTAACAACACTTTCTCATCCTCCGCTTTCCCGTCTGGGGGCAAACCCATTTTTGGACAGTCTACTCCGGCACAGGGTACTATTTCTACGCCGGGGGCACATATAGCAGGACCTTGGAACTCAGGACAAGGATTTGTTCCCTCCTCTGGAATGTCGTTCTAGGGTAATTATTTCCACAGTCAATGGAACCCAGGACAGACTACTATGCCTCTCCCGTCAGGACCGGCATGGGGTAATCCTTCCCAAATTCCTTCAAACACGATGCATGCCCAACACCCTATGTCCTTTATGGGAAATCAGCTGATGATGTCTCTGCAGATGCAAAATCCTTATGCTGGTTAGGGCCGTGGTTTCTACCAGAATCCGAGCTAGCAGCCAAACTTTTCCTGGCAACCTGGTGCCAGCCAAACTCTAGGACCCTTTTTCCTTGGTTATCAACAGCAACCCAAACTCCCATTCCTGGCAACTTTACACTTGTCAGATTTGACAAGGTTGTTAAATGATCCTATATGTCACGATCCACGTTGGCCTCCAATGCCAACGAAGTTGCCTTCGGACATTCCAAAGTTCGAGGCCAAGCCTAATGAATATCCAGGTGATCATGTAACTACCTTTCATCTTTGGTTTTCATCTAACTCATTGAAAGATGACTCCGTCCAGTTGCGATTGTTTCAACGCACTCTTATCGGGGGTGTTGAGAAATGGTACATCGAGCTCGACCACTCAAGATACTCTTCTTTTGGCGAACTGGAAATGGCCTTCCTTAACCATTTTCAGTTACCTGTGAGATACGACACCGGCATAGAGTTGCTCGCCAATTTCGAACAGACAACAGCGGACCATATTTCTGATCATATCCGAGAATGGAGACACTGAAAGAGTCTAATCAAAGTACCGGTCCCACCAGCATTCCTGCTTGAGTGGTCCCTAAAGTCTTTGGTCCCACAGTTAACCAAAGACGTCGTGACTTCCAGAGTTTTCTCCGAAGAAGATGCCATCATGAGGGCTCAACAGTTTGAGCTCATCTATTCTCAGTTTGGTTTATTATACAACATCCTGCCGGATGCACCACGATCGATACTGGATAAAACTAGACAGAGAGCTGGACCACATGCCGATGGTATTGTTGGTTCAGCACAAACCAAGCCCGCTGAGCAATTGAAAAAACAGTTGCAACAGTTATCTATACAACACACAACAGCCAGCCATGCTACTACTTTGGCTGCTCCTCCTACCCAAACGTCGGAAGTACACTCTGTGCATTCGATTAACCCAAAGGCCACCCAACAGCCTGAAGGGAAGAAAAAACAACGAATGAAGGGTAAGGGGGATAAAAAACCCACTGATAATGTTGGCGGGGACACTACAAAAAAATGGAAGGTGAGGTATTCGTGCAACTTGTGTGCGGAAGACCACCCGACCCATATTTTTCCTCGACTTGCAGAGGCCCAAAAGTTTGTCACACAGCAACAACAAGCAGTGTTGACTAATCCCTTTCAACATGGGAAAAATTTAACTCGAGCCTCTACAAGTTCCAAAGGGGGCAGCCGTGAAACCTACCCTCCTCCAAACAATCCCTCATCTGCGAATGTATATATGGTTAGGGGTGATGCTTTCATAATGACTAGAGTGCATGACTATAGTAAACCAAGTGCTTCTGAGAAGGGTAAAGAAGATGAGCTCCCATCTCTTCCTCTACAGATTGAGAAGACGTTGGGAGAAACAATGACACACATTCCAAAGGGTGCATTTAAAAAAGCTTCTCACAACCCAAACGCAAGGGCCGCCCAGAATTACTCTGTGGTGGAAAATTTATCACAAACCCCTTGTGCGATGTCTGCTTTGGAGGTCCTTCAAAGCTGCCCTGCTCAGAGGAAAGCCTTGTTAACTGCTTTAGGCTCTACTGAGACTTGTAACCTGGGTACCATCATGTTAGATACAATCGACTTAAAACCTCGTCTACCTTACCATGTATCATTTCAGATAGTAGTGGCTCATCCCAAAAAAACTTTTACACGAAATATCTTCCGCACGGTGGTTGACGAAGGCGCCTCGACATGCGTTATGTTGTTAGCATGTTGGAAGGCCATTGACCAGCCCGCTTTGTCTCCTTCACCTACTCTCTTCACTGCTTTCGACGGTCGTTCTTTTTGACCACATGGCATCGTTCCTTCTTTCTCTGTGCATTTAGGAGGGAAAACCGTGTGTGTCGAAGTGGAAGTATTCGATGCTCCCCTCGACTATAACCTCTTGTTAGGACGGAGTTGGACTTATGCTATGCAAGATGTGGTTGCTACAGTTTTTTGAGTCTTGTTGTTTCCACACAAGGGTCGGATAGTGACCATTGATCAATTGTCCTTCTCTAGACCTGACCCAGCTTTGGGGGCATCCACAGTCCCCATGATTGATAATCCTCAACCAGGTGTCATTAATGTAGGAGTTGGTTTGTGTCCATCCTTGATGGGTACCTTCGATTACCCACCTCCTCACGATGACGTCAAATTTATATCTAATCACCATAAGGTTGAGATTTTCCAAGTTTCGTCGTTCCGCACGACTTACTTTGAGGATCCTTGGATTCTTCCTTCCCCATCAGCCACGATGGATGAGACAGGGCACTTAGGCATGTCCATGCCCTTGTCGGTCGTTGAAGTAGCGTACTCTTTAGTCCAACAAGCTTCAGCTAACCCTGATCCGACTCCTGCACAAGAGCTAGATCCACTTCTAGAGCCTATTTGGGCTCAGGGTTCTCTTGCTAACATCGATTCGTTAGACTTAGTCTTGCCTTCTGACGAAGCAGTAATCGAAGCAATGAATAGTCCGGAAAAACCTTGGGAAGATCTTCATCACAGATCATATTTCCTCCCAGAGTTAAGCCAAATCGAGGCAGGAGAATTCACTGTTACCATGACAGGAGATCAACCATGTCCTATTAATCTCTTAGCTACACAGGAAATCTATGCTGAGGGTAATATGGCGACTATCATTGAAACTATACCTATCAACATCTCCCGAAACCCTGGCATCATGGAGAATGTCTTCGTCGGAGCGGATTGCTCCCCCGAAGAGATTCATATTTACACGGATCTTTTCAAAGAATTCTGCAACGTTTTTGCCTGGTCTTATGAGGAAATTCCAGGTATCGATCCGAAAATAGTTGAACATGAAATCACAACGTATCCTAATGCCAAGCCTGTTCGACAAAAACTTCGTCCAGTCAATCCTAAGAAAGCAGCAGCCATCAAGATTGAGGTTGAGAAATTTCTCAAGGCGGGTTTCATTTATCCTATTCATTTGACTCAATGGGTGTCAAACCCCGTGCCGGTCAATAAAAAACAAGGCACGATTCGTGTATGTACCGATTTCCGTGATTTGAACAAGGCATGTCCAAAAGATAATTTTCCAACACCATTCATTGACCAGATCATTGATGAATGTGCCGGTTGTGAAGCCTTTTCGTTCATGGATGGTTTTTCGGGATATAATCAAATCCAAATCAAACCTGAAGACCAACACAAAATGGCATTCATTTGTCCATGGGGTACATTCGCCTATCGTAAGATGCCTTTTGGCCTTAAAAATGTTGGAGCCACATTCTAGCGGGCCATGGATTTTGCGTTTTACGACCTCAAACATATAGTCGAGGCCTATCTAGATGATTTAGCATCACGCTCTCGCAAGCGAAAGGATCATCCTACGCACCTCAGACTAATCTTCGAACGTTGTCGCTACTTCAGGATTCACTTGAATCCCAACAAGTGCAGCTTTTGCGTAACGTCAAGACGTTTGTTAGGTTTCATCGTTTCAACAACAGGGATCATGGTCGATCCTCTTAAGGTGGAGGCAATAATCCAGTTGCCCCCCCAACGCACAATCTTACAACTTCAAAGTCTACAAGGCAAGGCGAACTTCTTACGATGCTTCATCGCCAACTATGCCGAAATCACCAAGGGATTTATGCGTTTGCTAAAGAAAGACGTTCCTTTTTTCTGGGACGAAGCCGCTCGACGCTCTTTTGACGCATTAAAACACGCCCTCACAACCGCACCTCTGCTACAGCCACCTAACTACAACAAAGATTTCTTATTATATCTGGTTGTCGTAGAGTCAACTATAGGCATGGTTTTAGTCCAGGAAGATGATTCGTTTTCAAAATACGTGATCTATTACCTGAGCTGAGGCCTCGTAGGACCGGAACTCAATTATTCTCATATTGAAAAACTTGCGTTGGCAGCAGTTCATGCTGTTCAACGGTTCCGTCACTATGTTCTGTTTCGCAATACCACCGTCATTGTTATCGTGAATCCATTCCAATACATGTTGACATGACGAGTTATAGGCGGAAAAATCAGTAGATGGATGGTCATCCTCCAAGAATTTGACTTAGACTTTTTTTCAGCAAAGTCCAAAAAGTCATTGGTCTTCGCAGAGCTTATTTCAGAACTTCTGGTTGAGTCAGGTGACGTTGTGCTTGAGGAATCGCCTATCCGGGGGGATATGTTTTTGATTGAATCTTCAGACCCCTGGTATGGAGATATACTTATCTATCTCCAGAATTTGAAGTGCCCCACCTCAGCTTCTCGTGATGAGCGTCGGCGGATACGCCATCAGGCTAAGAATTATCTCATACTCGATGATACGTTGTATCGGAGAGGTGTAGACTTCATCTTGCGTCGATGTCTCACTCATGAGGAGGCCGTCATAGTGCTCAACGATTGTCATATTGGATCTTGTGGCGGTCATTTATCCGGGTTGGCAACAACCCAGAAGATTTTACGAGCAGGTTACTTCTGGCCGACACTTATCAAAGATTGTATCGAATCGGTCAAGAAGTGTCATCCGTGCCAGGTCTTCTCTCGGAAGATGAGGGCACATCTCGCTCCTATGTTTCCTGTCATCACAGTTGGTCCCTTCACTAAGTGGGGGATTGATTACACTACATGCAACCCCCCGTCAGCAAGGGGGCATCGCTATATCATCGTGGTTGTCGACTACTTCACTAAGTGGGTCGAAGCTATGCCAACATTTAAAGATGATGGAGAGACTGCAGCTCTCTTCTTATTCAACTAGATCATAGCAAGGTTCGACGTCCTGAGAGAGATTGTCACTGACCATGGAAGTCACTTTCAAAACCAAATGATGGCCGAATTAACATCAAATCTTGGGTTACGGCAGGAACACTCATCACCTTACTACCCCCAAGCCAATGGGCAGGTGGAAGCTGTAAACAAAACTCTTAAGACGATTCTACAACGAACTATTAACTCAGCCAAGTCAAATTGGCATTTGATGTTATACTCGACATTATGGGCTTATTGAACATATGTTAAGACTGCAACCGGTTTCTCACCTTTCCAACTCGTTTACGGGCTGGAGGCAGTCTTGCCCATCGAATGTCAAATCCCATCTCTGAAATTGGTATTACAGTTATTGCTAGACACTTCTCCACTTGAAGAACGGTTAGTACACCTTGAGCATCTTGATGAGCAGTGTCGCGACGCGGCCCTGGCCAATGAGGCTCATAAACATAAGGTCAAGTGTCAATATGATAGGTTCGTTCGTCCTCGGATCTTTTCTGAGGGCGACCTTGTCCTAGTCTATGACCAAGACAAGGACCCCCTGGGGGCAGGAAAGTTTAAACCCATGTGGTTCAGACCCTTCATTATAAAAGAGGTATTAAAAAAAGGCGCTTATTGTTTGGTTGATTTTGAATGGAATGCTTTGGCAGAGCCTAGAAATGGGCTCTACCTCAAGAAGTATTACTCATAGACAGGTCACTATGGGTAACTTGTTGTAACATATGTATAGTCTTTGTACTATTACTTTTTTACGTTTCTTTTAAAAGTGTTATGGACCTGTCATTGATGTTATATTTCGTCAATATGGAAGATGTCAAGTGAGTCCGAGGTGTTCGTTGGGTATGCAGACGGTGCTAGTCGACACACGTGGAGGCTTGCCTCCGCAGCTTGGGTAATCTTTACACCACATGGTCAGTTGTTATCTTCCGGAGGTATATGATTAGGTGACAACACAAATAATGTCACTGAGTATAGTGCAGTTATTGAGTTGCTTCGTGACACCTTGTCATTGGGTATCTCTCATCTCCGGGTCTATCTCGACGCTCAACTGGTTGTGTCGTAGCTAAACAGAATATACCGGGTTCATGATCCAACTTTACACTGACGATTCCTTAGGGTACATCTCTTAGAACGTAACTTTGATTATATTACATATTTTCATGTTCCTAGGAGATTAAACCAAATCACAGATTCTCTAGCTAATCAAATTTTAGATTGGCATCTTGCCCACATATAAAAGAACATGGACATAAACATGTAAATACATTTTTGCACACAGAATCCATATGACACAAAAAAGATAAAAACCATATATAAACATCATAAAATACTCAGAGTACATAGGTGGGCGCAAGCGCCTCAAAAATGGGAACAATAACGAGTCACCGGGCTTATGCCCTCAAAAAATATATACAAGTAGGTGCTCGTGGCATATAAAGAGTCTAAATATGTTCAGGGCCTATGGGCCCTGTTACAATCATCTACAGCACGGGCTAAAGGCCTAAACAATTGGACCCATGTCCAAGGTGCCCCCACAACATGAGGCTGCATGGATGGCGGTAGGTCCTCTATCTATGCCATTGGGACTGTGTGAGTGAGCACAGTGAAGTTCCGCTCAACTCGTCTAAGGACCCTCTCAGCCTCTCCGACTGGAAGGTTCTTTGCTACTACTGATCCCCCAGCGATGGCAGCCGCGGCCTCTAGCCGTGGACGACGCCTGTTCCGTGCATAGTCGGCAGGTCGCACGGGTCCCACATCTGCATACAACAAACGTATCCGTCAAATACTCTGGCATACAAAAAAATGATATATATAACAAAAAGACATAAAATTTACATATGCAAACAAAAAAAACTATAAAGGTGGAGACTTACCCATCTCCCCTCGCTCCTCAATAGGAGGAATGGGTATCTCTGGATCTCTAGAGAATTCTATCCCCGCATATGGGTAGTCCTCGATAGCAGGGATCTGTCATGACAACCAAGCAAAGAATTCATCGTCGAAGGCCTCAACGGTCCTTCCACCACCCTGTCGCGGCAGTAACACTGCCCATCTACACACTGCAGGGAAAGAGGCCAGATGTCCTCGTACTACAACCCGAGGACTGAAACACGGAACTCTCTCAAAAAAGAACGAACACAAGATAGTCCCGAACCCGAAGTTCCTCTGTGTCCACTGTCAGCAATCTGTCAATTGCCTCTTCATACACTCTAGCAATGTGGTACTCCAATAAAAAATTTGTGCATTCATGCACTGGATGGCACAGTTCATCTGTGCGCGCGAAGCCTGATGCACGGCGGCTGAGCCGGTAATCCGCCCAATAAGTAACAAGATAGTCTGTAGTGCTAAGTTGGTAATCTTTCTAATGGGTACCTAGGAACCCGTACATTCGGTCCCAGCCTCACAGTACTCAACTATCAACTCCGAGATCTTTCTCGACCCCGCAGGAAAAATCTGGAAGTTGACTGGTTCCCCTCTCCTTGAGAGGCCAGTCAGAAAGTAAATGTCCTTGGTGGTGGGCACCAATGATTGCCCCTCTAGCATAAAGGCCTCTACATCAGGATGCCAGTAATCAATCAAGGCATTCAGTAGCCTTGGTTGTGTGCGCATAAACGGACATAAAAAGAATTTGAGTAAACCGCATTGCATTAACACGGCCACAACATTCGGGTCTGCAACAACCAACTCACTGATTGCCTCATGCTCCCTCTCCCTCCACTGGACATACATCATGTCAACACAACAAGGTAAATGAGGGTCAATACTTCTTTTAGTTTGCTTTTCCATCAATAAGGGGGGGTACACGCGGGCTGTATAGGTGATAGTCACGTGTACACGCGGGAAGGCTTTACTCTGCACGTGTGTACCTAGGGCCGACCTTTTTAAGGTTGACGCCCACCCAAAAAATAACTTAAATGACTAAATTGAAGTATTGAATAGATAGATAAGGGAGTTTGTACTTACTTGGTCCAAGCAGAAGTTCGTTTCGTCCACTGTAGCTCCCGGAATCACTATTTTTGGCAAAGGGGGTCTTTTGGCATCTTTTTGTCATTTTTTTGGCCCCCCTTATCAGTTTCTTTATACCAAAAACCATTTAGAGTGATCTAGGAGTTATATGGGAGGGATTTGATCAGGTATTGGGACAATTTTTTTTGAGTTTCGAAAAAATATTGATGGTCCATAATTTTTTTTTTTTTAAATCAACTTGAGCATATAGGTTAGGATGCCACCCCAACTTTTGCATCTCGTTGCCTTTTTCTTATGCTATAGGATCGATCCCATCCGTTTGTGACACAGAACCGTCATATCTTCTCTAAAAGTGTCGCAACTTGGTGGTAGAGCTTACCAGAACATGGATGCCCTAAGTAGGTCCTGGTTGCATTATGGTGTCCATGCCATTTCTAAAAACACTGTAGGCTCGGGAGTCTGTATAGTCTTTCCTGAATATGAGTTTGAGCCTCATTTGCATGAGTCTTTTTCACTCTTTGTCTTACCCTCAGGACTCCCAAAATATAAGGGGTCTCCTTTTAAGCCCTTTTCAGACCCTCTAAAAATGAAAAGATTGTCGAGCGATCTTGTGACCTTTCACTCTCGTTAAACTAAAATTTGAAGTCACGTCTATCCGACGGTAGTTTACCCCTTTTTCGGTCCGGACGGTCAACTGTATGAACAAAGGTATACTCTATCGAATTCCCATTCTTTAGAAGAGTATTCTCAGGTATAATTTTATTTCTTTTTCAGGCCCGAGGGACTAAATTTACGAAAAAGAAACCCCCACAGAGTCCATAGTTAAGCTCTTTTCAGACTCCCTAAAATTGAAAAGATCGTCGAGTGACCGTATTCTTTCACACTCGTTAAAATTGGTCCAGAAGAATATTCCTGACGGAGTCCATACTTAAGCCTTTTTTTAGACTCCTTAAAAGTGAAAAAATAGTCGAGTGATCTTGTCCTTGTCACACTCGTTAAAATGGTTTTGAATTGATGTCTAATCGGTGCTAGTTTATCCCTTTTTCGAACTGACTAGACTATTATCGAAAAAGGTACCCCAGTGGAGTCTCCTTTTATGCTTTTTCAGACTCTCTAAATATGAAAAACCATCGAGCTTACCTTCTCTGGGCTTGTTAAACTTACATCGAAGGACGTTGCCATTGTGTGTTCTATCAACCGCATTTGCATACCTTATTCACCAGCCTTGTGACAGTTTGCTTCTGCGTCTTAACACCTTTGGCCGCCGGAGGATTTTTCCCGAGTATCATTTTACCATAACATCAGTCTTGTCCTTGTGCCTTGAGCTTGTATGTTTGCAGTACTCGTTCCTCCATTGTAATGTAATATCCCTTTATTCTTTTTCAAAAATTAATAAAAAAAAACAAAAAAATCAAATATACCCCAAAAAGAGGATGGGAAAAGTATTTTCTTTATTGGTAGCATAATGAGTCGCCGTTGGATAAAGCACATCTATCCGTTTGATTATCAGACTATGGGATGTAGTATGACCTTAGGAAGCTTTTCTCGATATATAGAGTTGTGTCCTCCACCGTTTGGTTAATCTCACAAACATACAGAGAGTTTGCGTTGCCTCCTGCTTCATAGACTTATGATTAACATATATGCTACCTGAGCCTTATCACTTGTCGTGTTGTGGTCCAAGGGAAGTTTGTCACTAAGCCTGAGTCATCCCCTCTGCAATATGTCTCTTGTCTACATACCCGACCATCCTGAACGTCCAATCAAGTCCTTGTTCGAAATCACTTAAGCCTGTAGTCCGATCATCAAGATTATCAAGTCCATAACCGACAAGTCATCGAAGACCTTTGGGTAGTGCAGTCGTACACTCATATTACACTCCTACCCGATTTTTAGCAGATTTTGAAGCTGTTGCTCGAGCTCTGAAGTACAACCATCAGGCCGAATCAACTTCTGGAAGATGGGTACTCTATATGTATATCTTTCTGATTTCGAGATGTAGCTCCACTGTGTATTATTCACGGCTACTCTTTATAGTTATTTGACATGGATCTACAGTGTATTTGATTGGTAGCCATGGTTCTATTTTATCCCGAGCATGGGTATGCCCGCCTCGGTGAGACATTTGTTATTTTGCAGACGACACCTCCTGGTTTCGGATCCTTAAGCTCACTCATTCAGTACATCAGTAAAGATTGGTAAAAGATTGGTAATGTATTTCGGCCATCAGATGCTCTTATGACCTCACACATTAGGGCGCATCTGTTATAACCCTAAATTGCACCACACATGCTTACCTGGCATCAGGCCAACTCATATCCCTTCATTGCCAAAACATCTGTTGAACAACTCTTTGGAATCCTCTTGTGTCAAGGCCCATGCACCCTAACCCATTACTGCACGCGTGTGCACGCTGGCTGGCTCACTACAGCCCGCGTGTACCTAACAAAGCACGAAAAAAGGAAAGTTTCCGACGAAACAAAAAGCTATGGGTCAGTTAACTGAAACTCCCGGCCATGCATGGTCGAGAGTTCGTCCAAAACCCTAGCTCCTTCTAGCCTACAAAAGAAGGGGTAGGGGTACCATTTGGAGGAGGAAAAAATATAGCGAAGAAACTCTGCCCATTTACGTAATCCATTGTCCCAACCCTTTATCCTTTCCTCATGCCAAAGGAGATTTAACGCAAAGCAGTTGGAGGACAGAAGAAGAGG